>ML778234.1:1447884-1460963 GCA_009831015.1 Picea engelmannii | reverse complement strand
AAAAATGAGGAGAGAGGGAGGGAGAGATATAGAGAGAGGGAAGATGGAAGATACAAAGAGAGGGAGTCAAAGAGAGAGATTGAGTGAGTGAGAGGTGGAGACTGAGAGGGAGTGGAGGTGTGGATGCAATGAAATCGGAATACAAATTTTTGGAGTGTTAGATTTGATTATGAATTCTATGGGGGTTGGGGGTTGGGGAGAGGGAGAGTGGGGGAGAGAGGTAGAGTGTTAGAGGGGGCCCCATCTACCCTTGGGACACTACCTTTGCTTGATTACTATCCCCGTCTATTCCTAATAACCTACCTCCACTTGGGACCTATCCCAATATAACCCTAGGACCCCACCTATACCCGACTCTTAACCCCCTCCAAAACCAATCCCTAAGCTCCATATAGCCATACCTCTTCTTGGGGGGGCCACAATCCCTCCACCTTCATCTTAGTTCTCTAAAAACATCCCTATTCCTCAAATCACTTTCAATTGTAAGATTGTAGGTCCTAGTTGTCCCCAAGCCCCTCCCCACCTTTATTCCTAAAGTTATATGGGCCATATAACAATTTTTTTTTCTGTTGCATTATGAGTGTGCACATGATCTTGGGAGAAAAAAATGAGGTCAAGCACTGTGTATGCCTCATATTCTTGTCTAATAGGAGCGTGCACACATTTGAGTAACACATGCATTCTCTTATGGGAACTATCCACTTGAGGAGAGTAGAATGATGCATCCTCTTTCTCTCCCCAAATCACAACTCCATCCCAACATATGCATGCAAAAATAACAACATCCAACAGGTTTTTAGTTTTTTAGTGTCACTGGGAAGAAAACTTTTGTCTTGTTGTGTAATTAGTAGGAAATTTTGTGTATTTGGAAGGAAAATTATGTCTTGTTGTATAATTGGAAGGAACTTTTGGTATTTTTGTGTACTTGGAAGTCATTTATTGTCTTGTTGTATAATTGGAAGGAAAGTTTTGGAAGGAACTTTTGGTCTTGTGGTGTTCCTAGAAGGCATTTCTTGTCTAGTTGTATAAATGGAAGGAAACTTTTGGAAGGAATTTTTTGTCTTTTGGTGTACTTGGAAGGAATTTGATATCTTGTTTTATAATTGGAAGGGAAAGTTTGGAAGGCACTTTTGGTCTTTCTGTGTACTTGGAAGGCATTTCTTGTCTTGTTGTATAATTGGAAGGGAAATTTTGGTATTTTGGTGTACTTGGAAGGAATTTCTTGTCTTGTTGTATAATTGGAAGGAAAGCTTTGGAAGGCACTTTTGGTATTTTGGTGTACTTGGAAATAATTTCTTGTCTTTTTGTATAATTGGAAGGCAATCTTTGGAAGGAACTTCTGGTATTTCATGTACTTAGAAGACATTTATTGTCTCTTTGTATAATTGGAAGGCAAATTTTGGAAGAAAAATTTTGGTCTTTTCATGTACTTGGAAGGAATTTCTTGTCTTGTATAATTTGAAGGGAACTTTTGAAAGCGACTTTTGGCCTTTTGGTGTACTTGGAAGGAATTTCTTATCTTATTATATAATTGGAAGGCAAATTTGGAAGACAATTTGGTCTTTTGGTGTACTTGGAAGGAATTTCTTGTCTTGTTATATCATTGGAAAGTAACTTTTGGAAGGAACTTTTGGTCATTTGGTGTACTTGGAAGGAATTTCTTGTCTTGTTGTATAATTGGAAAGTAACTTTTGGAAGGAACTTTTGGTCTTTTAGTGTACTTGGAAGGCATTTCTTGTCTTGTTGTATAATTGGAAGGAAACTTTTGGAAGACATGTTTGGTATTTTGGTGTACTTGGAAGGCATTTCTTGTCTTGTTTTATAAATTTTGGACGACACTTTTGGCCTTTTGGTGTACTTGGAAGACATTTCTGGTCTTGTAGTATAATTGGAAAGTAAATTTTGGAAGGCACTTTTGGTATTTTGGTGTACTTGGAAGGCATTTCTTGTCTTGTTGTATAATTGGAAAGTAACTTTTGGAGGGAACTTTTGGTCTTTTGTTGTAAGTGGAAGGAAAATTTTCTCTTTAAACATGGGGAACCTACGTAATGAAGGTAGAAAGTCTTCAAGGGAAGAAAAAAACATTGAAAAGGTAATTGAACAAAGAGAAAATGCAAGGTTAGGGATGAAAAAATGAAGGATTTCAACATAGGACAATCCAAATTCTAGTGAAATATATGTCATTGTTGTTTCTCCTCCATTAGCATAAGAAAAGTGCAAGATTTTAATAGGGGCCAATCTAGTTCAGAATTGTAGTGAACCTCCAATGATTATTTCATCAATACAAGTTGTTGTGGATGACCAGATGATGATGCATTTGCTAAGAGTTTATTATGCAATGGATGAAATTAGAGAGGAAACTAGTGTACATCCTTCTAGTGAAGACGTTTTTGTGGTGCAACCTCTTGTTGGGAAGTCAGACATGCATTCTAGGATAGTCATAATTTTTTTTCTTTGTTAAAATCTAGGAGTTTGATTGTTGTTAGAAGAATTTTAGGCATCAAAATAGTTAAAAGTTCATAAAAAAATTTGGTAGGAAAAATCATTCTAAAGATTGTAGTGCATCCTGACGTGTCTTGTCATAATCAATTATTAGCAAAATCACAATAAAAAATTATTTTCTCAAACAAACTTCGCATCTCAAGAAATGAAATATCAAAACCCTTCAAAAGTTCTAATAAGCAAGATAGTCATGACATAGGTGGCCAAACAAATTTGTGGGTCTTCAATGGTAGGCTACCTCATTCTGAAATAAAGTCAATTGGATTAGTTAAGGGATTATTACATATTTTCTAGCATGAGAATGCTAGGCCTTCTTCCAACCAAAAAGATGTACTAAAATTGAGAAGGGGTACTAGGGACCAAGAACCCCACATTAAACACTTTCTTGACATGACACACACACAATTGTATGAGCGATTCAGGAATGTACATAGTGCACTTAACTTGGTCCAAATATATTTCTAGAAATGCAAGCCTTGGTATGTTCGAATAAACACAATGTGTAACACATGTTGTTGTTGATACTACATTGAGTATGGTTATTATGACACATATATCTATATTTTTTGTGTATTGCATAACACCTTTATGCATGAATGCTCAATTTCATGAACATCATCTAGAGATTTTATTCATAGCATCTTGCTTAGAAGGCCACTTAAATCTTATGTAGAGACTTTATTTTAATCTAATTTTAAACTTGATTCTTATACTAAAAGTTGTTAACTTGAAATTTAAATTTTTTGTTAATAATTTTAATTTCAATCGTGCTTTTAATTTCAACATTTGTCTTCGTTAAAATGGTTATGATTTCAACATTTGTCTTCCTTAAAATAGTTATGATCAACCAATATTTATTCATGTTATTAATATTTTATTATTCTCCAACAAACTTCTCTTAATTTTAATGTTTTTCCAGGATTAGCCAATTCTCATCTTCCTTTCAAACCTTTTCACCTACACTCTTTTCATTATCATTTCAACTTATACAATTTACTTCCAAAAAATTTAAACTACAAATATCTCATCTTCCTTTCAAACCTTTTCACCTAAACTCTTTTCATTAGCATTTCAACTTATGTAATTTACTTCCAAAAAATTTAAGCTATATATTGTATAATTAATTATATAAAAAACATTTTATTTATAAATTTTTATCTAATTAAAAAAAAAATATTAATTTTTTTATTACATTTTTCATTTTAAAAATATTTTATTACATAAAAAAATTAAACTAATGTCTTTCTTTGTTCTTGTTTTTTAACATTTAAACTACAAATATACATTGTATAATTAATTATATAAAAATCATTTTATTTATAAATTTTTATATAATTAAAAAATATTTTTTATTAAAAACATTTTATCATATTTTTCATTTTAAAAATAATATTTTAATAAATAAAAAATTAAACTATATTTTTATTTTTACTCTTGCTTTTTTTTTTTTTTCCNTCTTATCCTATATTATGATATCATTGTGAGGAATATGCATATAATGTAGTATTTTGAAATTGGATGATATATGTCCTAACATATATAATATTAATTATTTTGCTATTGTTTATAAATTAAAATTTTAAATATTAAAAAGTTAATTTATTATATTATGTTAAAATATAGTAAATAAATACAAATTTTAATAAATTTAATAATATATAGAATAAGTTATTTAAAATGGTTGTAAGTTATGTAAATATTTATTTTAAATATTATTATATTTAATTTAAAATTTATTTTATATATTTATTTAATGATGATGAAATTGTAATCAACTAATTATTATGCTACTAAGATATATTATTTTTTTAATGTTTTTTTTATTGATATTAAAATTATGATATATTAAAATTTATATGTTATGATAAATTATTTTATTAATAATAATAATAATAATTTATTTTTAAGGTCAATCATTTGACTAATAAAGTTTATGGAGGTATACATACATGTTTTTAACTATTAGGTTTACTTAAATTGTATTAACAAATATATAATTAATTTTCTATATTGATAGATATGTAAATATAGAAAATAAAACTTATTGATGATGATAATGATTAACATCCACTAAGACCAAATTAGTCTATAAGATTTTAAAAAATTAATTTTATAAAAAATTAAATTAATTTATATTATATTACATATTAAAATTATCATATATAATTATTTTTATATTTTTATATAATATAATGTAAAATAATTTAATTTTCTATAAAATTAATAAAATATATTAGATATTTCCATTTTCATTATACTTTTTCAACATTAAGGATCATAGCGTGTAGGGAAAACAATAAACAGAATGGTTTTTATAGAGCTATATTTATAGCTATAAATAAATAAGTATTATCGTAAATTTCAATCAGACTTAAAAAGGTCAGTTAATTTTTTGATAGCGAAGTACCTTTGAAAAACCTCCCGCGACGACTGTTCATAGGGATCCATAATATCATTATTTTCGATATAATCCATCTAAAGATGCTATCGAGAAATAGTGATGGGAGATGTGTAGTACAGGGTTTGGTTAGCCATTATAACGTTTAGCTATGTACTACATCAAGAGATCTAAAGTTTAGCTATTAATTGTAGGTTTTCAATCTCTAAAGATTAAGAGAAGAATCAATGGCAATAACAAATACTTCACTACATATTCCTTCATTTAATTAAGAATCACTACCAATATTGTGTGGGATACAATTCAAGCGGGTCATGATGAGAACCAAGCTTGGAATGCATGATCAGTACAAGAGAGGCTAAGAAGGAAATCATAGTGAATTTTTTAATCTAAAGTGCTTTAAATGTGAACATTTTTTCTAAAATTGTTCTAATAAAAATGCCAAAGAATCTTGGGACATATTGCATTGGGATTACCAAGTCACAAATAATGTCAAATCGATTTGATTTTTAAATGTCTGAAGAGAATTTGAGAATCTTCAAATGAAGGATAGTGAAGGATAGTGAGAAGATAGCTAAAAAAATATTTAAGTTCAATACATTTTTCATCAATTGTGCACCCTTGTAGATACCATTATAGTAGATACCATTATAGATTTGGTCATTTGTGAAAATATACTTAAATCCTTATCATTGAAATTGAAATGTGGTAGTTATTGCAATATAGTAAATCAAAGATCTCACAATGATGAAGTTTGAAAACCTACTAGGTTAGATGTTATCTCATGAAAGTAGATTGGATAAAATTATATAAAGTTTATATCAGGCTTATGCAAAGAAGATAAAAGTTGGAGAAGAACATAATGAAACCCACAGTCCCCAAGAGAAAAAGGAGGAGTCACCTAATAATTCAAGAGGAAGAGGTTATGGACATGGTCATGCAAATAAAAGGCATATTCAATATATTTACTACCAAAGGATTGGTCATTTGGAAAGAAT
This sequence comes from Picea engelmannii, assembly GCA_009831015.1. Classification (NCBI taxonomy): domain Eukaryota; kingdom Viridiplantae; phylum Streptophyta; class Pinopsida; order Pinales; family Pinaceae; genus Picea; species Picea engelmannii. The sequence continues at coordinate 1,455,065 of ML778234.1, read as the reverse complement.
ATCCACATAGAAAACAAGAAGGAAAATTTCACTTCAGATGAAGGTGAGCATTCCTATGTACTTTGCATGTTTCTTTGTCAAATGACAAAGAAGCTATAGGATGATGCTTTGTTCCTTGATTTTGACTGCTCCAATCATATGACATGCAATAAGGAAGAATGATGAGATAGTGAAAATTTTAGTGAAGCTTGAAGATCATAAGGCAATTACTTGATTGCTATTTTTTTTCATTTTCATGTCTAGATGAATTTATTTTTACAAGTACTAGTTCCAACATTATGCATGAATTCAACGAAGAAATGATGGAAGAATTCAATATGCCTAGGTTCAAATTAATGCATTGGAGGTATATCAATCTCTTTAGGGTATCTTTATTTGTCAAGCAAAGTATGCCCAAAAAATAGTGACGCAATTCAAAATGAAGAACTATAAAGAAGTAGCAATTCCATTAGCACAAGATGAAAAATTCAGTAAAGAAGATGAGAGAAGTAGCATTGATGCAAGGAATGTTTGGAGATTGATTCGTAGTCTTATGTACCTTACAACTACAAGGCCAGATGTTACTTTTGTTGTAAGTTTTGTTTTCAAATTTATGATGAATCCACACAAAAATCATATGATATAAATAAAGAGAATATTATGTTAAAAGCATACTAGATCATAGCAAGATTGGATTTAGTTGGCTTTTGAGATTTTGATTGAGTTGGTTCAGTAGATGATTGGAAATGAACTTCAAAATATTTTTTCACATAGAGTTCAAAGAAGAAATTAATTATTTATATTTCTACATTAAAGGTGAAGTAGATAGAAGCAACTTTGCCATGTTATCAAGCATTTTGGATATGTAGAGTTTTGGAAAACTTGTAGTAACTGACCCCACTATTATACATTGTGATAATAACAATACCATACAAATAAAAAAAAATCTAGTGTTTAACAAAAGAAAAATTCATATAGAGATTCAGCATTACCTAAGTGGGGATTTGATGCGGTGAGAAGCACTAGGAAACATATTTAAAAAGACAATTATGAGTGATGGGTGTGTTTTATTATGTAAGAAACTAGGTTTGGAACCATTAAACATTAAGGTGGAGAATGTTGAACAAATTATTTCTTAATTTAAGCATTCCCATGAATTTAGTTTCAATTTGGGCTCCACAAATTGAGTTTGTTTGCACGTGCTTCCTAAAAAATACATCACTTTATTAACTATGTAGAGCATGCAACAACTTGATTGATACTTAGAATGATTTTGAGTTAATTTGGTTGATTCAAATTTTCTATTCACATCCTTTTTTTTAGTATTAATATTATTGTAACCATTAAAGATGACATAATATAAGAATGGTGTTAATGTATACCATTACTTCTTTCTGTGTTTTTGTGTGCATTGTTATTCCATGTGCAACTTATTTTGATTTATCTTTCATTTGCAATAACAATTTTGAGTTGTAGCAAATATGGAGTGTTGGTTTCTTTCCAATTAAAGAGAAGCATCACATTAACCATAATTCCTAATATGTAAAACCAATTGATGGTGGAAAATAAAGAATTCTAAGCATTTTTTGATGGAAAATCCTTCATTTTCCTTAAAAAGAAAAAAAGTGTAAAACTGTATTTAGAACTTGCTTTCCCTCTTACTCTACAAATGAGTACCAATAAAAAAACAAGAAGATCTATGCGAAATCTACTTGTTGACCATATAAATCAAGTGAAGAAAGAGATGAAAGGTAACTTTTAAATAGATCAAAGACATAAGAAAAAATCCTCCAATTTATCTACTTATCACCCACCTAAATTAGTTTCTTTACAATACTACAAACCAGTTGTAACCAAAACTATCAATAATATTTCAAATTTTATATTTCAATTTATGTAATTTGCAATAAGTAGTAAAACTAGAAATGAATAAATATATGATGCATAAAAAATGTGATCACTCGTAGCTTGTTATGAACAATAATATATTTGAGGGAAATGGAAGTTTTTTGTTTGTTGTACCTAGAGTTGTGTTTCATTAAGAAAACATTTGAAAATGTTTTCATACAAAACCTATAGTTCCAAAGAGTTTATTTAATTTTCACAATGATAAATGTTATGATTTAACAATGTCTTATTTTCATATTTTGATGCATAGGTAAAATAACATAAATGATTGCAATGAATCCAAGATGAATTTGTGGTGTCAAAGAACAAAATACAACATGTAAGAAAAATACCAAATAGTTTGCATTATCCACATATTGATTGATAGAAATATTCATGAGATTATTTATATGTAACTTTAGGTACACACCCAAAACACTAATGGATAGGACCAAAACCGATAACTCTCTACATAATCAAGATCAAAGTGAACTTTGTCAACTCTCAAGTGCCCAAATAGTGGTTGGATATCTCCTTAGTTGATGGACTCCCTCTATTGGTTGACTGCACATGTCCAACAAGGTGAGTTTACAATAAAACCTTAGGTTCCAAGATCCCCCCCTAAACACAACTTGGAGGAAAAATCAAATTAAATAAAATCCCACCTTTAATTTGAGTGGGGATCAATACAACATGATTAACATGAATAACCAACAAATGGTTAAGTCAAGGATACATAGTAACACTCTATAAAGAAAATAATATAGAACTACTACCTCTAAACAAGAATCTCTACAAGTACCTCTTTGGAAGTACGAAAGAAATATATGCACCATGCCCACAAACATCTTCTAGATGTAATGATGAAAGAACAAGAGAATATGAAAAAAAATCAAACATGAATTCAATTTCCCTCCATTGTTGTCAACAAGGTATTCCCAATTTATTAGTTGACTATAAATCAATGCTTCAAATATTTCACAATCCAAAATCATAAAGATATCCAAGGATCTCAATATCCAACAATCATCAATTTATTACCGCATCAATACATGGTCATATTTATTAGTGGGACTTATTTGACATCCATATTTTGTACTCTAAAATATGTTAGTTGGCACTCTTTGTTGTTGCATACCACAATAATATAAATTTATCATTTGTCCAGTTTAACATCTCATGATCTATGTAATCCCCACCTATCAAATTGTTGACATGGAAAAATGTCCCTTGTTAACTTCCAAGACTTACGTGGTTAAATGCCCAATTTTAACTTTCTCCATTTAAATGGTAAGCTCTCCAATTAGGCTAGACTGCTATAATCTATGTATGAAAATGAATTGAAACTAACATGTATATGCAGCAATGCAATATGATATGGAATTAAATAAATCCTTTCTATGAGAAGTAATAAGAGATATTAAGAGCTAGCAATGAAATTGGTAATAGAGATAATAGTCCATCACTACCACTAAAAATGAATCTAAATTAGACCCTCTAAACTCTCTCTCAACATAGAATGATCCAAATGTTGGGAACATTTCCATTTCATAAAACCAACAACCTAATATGAAACAAGATTACTGATACAACACAGGAGAGAATGCCCTACTACCAATGCATATGAATAATTAGAGATTCTGAGCAACTAAGATTAATCTACAAGCTACTAAGAATCTCCATGTTTCATATCAAATTCTAGAACACATAAGATAACTCAGAATATAAATCATAAAAAGATAATAGTCAATAATATATAATTGTTACACCCACAAGCACCAAGATAACTATGATAGGAGGGAACAATGCACATGAAAACACAATTCCACAAGAGTGTTGTATCATTGGCTAAGAATGGACTCTTTATTAACATTTGAAGATATATTTAAATGCTAAAAAAAAGATCATTAGCTTGAATTTAATGGACATAGATATATATTTTCATATGTCCCTTTTCCTTCAAAATCTCATATTCTTGGTCATCCTAACCTCTTCGACTACTTGGGATATCCATACTTACACAAATTTGTCTTTATCTCATTGCTGGCTATGAGGATAATATTTAATCAAGAATTTTGATATTAAAAATTTTCCCTCTCAAAGTGAGGATTTAAATAACACAATTTTTTCCTCTTGTGAATAAATGATAAGAACATTTCTCACGACTTTGGGTAGAAACTTGACTTTCCTTCTTGGTACATTCTAATCATTTTCACAATTATCAAGTTTAGGTTTTTTCAAATTAGACTTATCCCTCCAATGATAGTTAGCTTCAATTCTGTAACATCCCACTCTTGTGCACACTAAGTGAACTTCTTCTTTGAGGACACTTGCTTGCAAGTGAACCAAATTATTATACTACTCAACATTTGATTATGATTATGAGGCGTTATGGATTGATGACATGTTATTTTGTTGTATTGACATAGACAAGTGCTATTGACTCGGTTTTCTTGAGTGTGCAGGATTTTGGACCTCGAGGATGCAGAGGCATCGATGAAACCTCTTGGACTCTGTATTGAGTCAGGGAGTGGACTATTGGGGGTTTGATTGTTTTATATATGACATTTGTTCATCTGATTAGATGATATGATTATGGATATTATTTATGACATGATTCGTTGATGATGCAGGTTAACGATAGCTTGTCGACCAGACTCACATGTGGAGTAGAGGGGTCACACATGATAACCAGAGACGTTGAGGGAGAGGTGTGGATAGAAGCCCTACTACAGCCTACTAGCACTCCCACCGTGGCTCGAACTATAGGTTAACGATTACCTAGTTTGAGAAGACCCACAATGTCGTGAGGTCCAACTGCAATAGTCACTCACGATGATTCTAAGGGGCACGCAATAAGGTAGGGGCCTTATTCCTTAGAGGTGTTGGACACACCTACCACACTTAGAGGGGGGGGTGAATGATTTTGGAGATCCTTTTCCCAAAACTTCCCTCTTACACAAAAACTCCTTAGTTAACATTCAAAATTTTCTCATTACTCATTTTTTTCATTTATAATTAGTTAGATGTGAGTACATATCAGCAACATATATCAACAATATATCATCAACAAATCATCCCCACAAGGAACACAAAGAAAACAAGATGTATGTACGATTTTTCTTTTTATTATGGACTTCAATCTGGGGGATTTTCAGCAACAACTAAATAGAGTACAACTCTACAAGAGCACCAGCTCTAAATGCAAGACTCAACTTACATTCTCAGCACCAACTGAGATGAGGCAACAATCCTCAACAGATATCAATATGCCAACATAAACAAGTGCATCAACCATGCACCAACCTGTGCCAAACAACCTGTAGTCAACCTGTACCATAAACAAGTGCATCCAACCATGTACCAAGTATATACCAATCATGTGTCAACTACTCATCAACAATTACTCATCATTGACAAGGATGATTTTAGGGGCTAAATTTCTCTCATGGGCTAATTTTCCATGGTTTTTCCAAAAACGAGATTCACTATTTTAAAAATGATTCACCCAAATTCTATATGATAAAATTATTTTAAATTAAAAATCGCCAAAATTTTATAAAAACTAGATAAAATACTTAGAAATTTGAATATTTTCACAAAAATATCGCCAACATTTATAGTTGACAAATGAAGGAGTAGTAAGATTCGCCAAGGTTTCTACATTTCAAAATAATTTTTCATCCTTAAAATCATCCCTACTCATCAATATGTACCAACACCATCAACTATACACCTCATGTATGTGCTAACTCATCAACTGCTTCTCTCAACCATGACTAGTTTTGGATTAGTCAACAACCCCAACTTGAAATAATCATAACTTTGTACCTGTAATGAATACAAATATGAAACTGATACACAATGTTATTCAGTGTGTTTTATGCAATTCCTCCAGGTGGAACTACTTGGAACCTCTCAGAAAAGACATTATAGCAAAAATGGCATACCTTGCTGAATTCTGGCTTATTCTAGAGAGAGACCTTGTAGAGCGTGGCCCAAACAAAATGTTCCTTGAATTGATCTGAAACTATTAAAAACAATACTAAAACCTGTACCCTAACCAAAACATTTGGTCGCATCGAATTTAGATCTGTTATGAAGAAGTTATGACGTTTTTACCCAAAACACTTGTGTTTTACTAGTTTCAGGACTAGCCACAAACCCTATTTTCCACGGAGTGTAACTCCAAAAATACAACGGCCCACAAGCTGAATTTTTTACCAAATATAATTGGGTATGTTTTCTCAATGGAATAGAAATTTCACGCTCTGAATCATTATATAAAAAAATTTATAGCGAAAATGGTGAGATGACCTATAAATAACATACCTTAGAAAGCACCATCAAAAGAATTTATCCTTCCTTGCATTTCGGCCTTCTTTTCTTCACATTTCCTTATAATTTTGGCTTATATATCCTTGGTTACCTCAGACACATATATATATTCAATATGCTCAAGTGTGATTAAAATCAGAGAGCCTTGCCTCTTATTTATACTCTCCAAGTAGCTTCCTTAAAAACATCTTCTAGGTCACTTGGCCCCACTTTCCTTATTTTAGGGTTAACCCACTTCTAATTTCTCCATTAAATTTTGTATTAACTTTGAATTATAGTACACTCATAACTTCACTTTATTATTTACCTTTTAAAATCCCTTAAACCTCTTTGACTACTTTGACCTTTTGGGGCTTCTAGATGACATGTGAGGGTCCTCCAACTTCGTAAGGCCATAACTCTCAAACCGTGAGGAGTTATGTGACATTCCACATACCACCAGAAATGGCATGACATGTACTATTTATAAATAATAGTATTGTCTAAAAATATATCATAACTCATATCGTTACCCATCAAACAAACTTGGGTCCATTACCCAAACCTGGGGTCTCCAACTTATCATGGGCATAACTCTCTAACCATGAGGAGTTATGTGACATTCTACATACCACCGGAAATGGCATGAAAATAACTATACATATAGGATAGTTTCACCAATAATTTCCTTGATCTTCATCTCATTATTCCACATACAAGCATGGGTCCTCCAACCATTCTTCTAGGATAACTCAATCCGCAAAGCGTCTTCCCATGAGGGATTTCACCATAAGGGGGCCACTTTGGAGTTCATCCATTTGTGAACCTTATCAATCATGATAAGACAATAATGATAGCATGGGTCCTCCAACCATTCTTCTAGGATAACTCAATCCACAAAGCATCTTCCCGTGAGGGATTTCACCATAAGGGGACCACTTTGGAGTTCATCCATTTGTGCACCTTATCAATCATGATAAGACAATAATGAGTCATCT
>ML778234.1:1416698-1438638 GCA_009831015.1 Picea engelmannii | reverse complement strand
GGAGAAATTAGAAGTGGACCCAACCCTAAAATAAGGAAAGTGGGCCAAGTGACCTAGAAGATGTTTTTAAGGAAGCTACTTGGAGAGTATAAATAAGAGGCAAGGCTCTCTCATTTGAATTAAACTTGAGCATATTGAATATACATATGTGTATGAGGTAACTAAGGATATATAAACTAGAATTCTGAGTGAAGGTGAAGAAAAGAAGGCTGAAATGCAAGGAAGGATAAATTCTTTTGATGGTGCTTTCTAAGGTATGTTATTTACAGGTCATCCACCATTTTCGCTATAAATGTTTTTCTATAATGAGTCAAACCGTGAAATTTCTATGCAAGTGAGAAAACATATCCAAGTATCTATGGTAAAATATTTAGCTTGTGGGACGTTGTATTTTGGGAGTTACACTCCGTGGAAAATAGGGTTTGTGGCTAGTCATGAAACTAGTCAAAATTAGGTGTTTCGGGTAAAAACGTCATAACTTCTTCATAACAGATCCAAATTCAGTGAGACCAAATGTGTTGGTTAGGGTACAATATTTATTATTCTTTGCAATAGTTTCAGATCAATTTATCAAAAAAATTGTGTGGGGAACGCTCTACAAGTTCTCTCTCTAGAATAAGCCAAAATTCAGCAAGGTATGTCATTTTTGCTATAACTCCTTTTCTGAGAGGTTCCAAGTAGTGACACTTTGAGGGATTGCATAAAACACATTGAAGAAAAGTTTGTATCAGTTTCAGATCTTTATACATTACAGGTTCAAAGTTATGATTACTTCAAGTCAGGGTTGTTGACTAATCTAAAACTAGTCTTGTGAGACTAAAGAAAAGTTTGATGAAAATGCTAGTCTCTTGTTGTTAAAGTTAAGGAAGGTTTGCAGGAATGTGATCATATAAGCCAGGTCTATTACAGAGCTAAAAATCAGATTTGGATGATGAAAATGATGAGGGCTTTTGGTTGAGGTACATCTTGAGTACATGGTTGAGACAAGTAGTTGATGAGTTGGCACATACATGAGGTGTATAGTTGATGATGTTGGTACATATTGATGATTCATAGTTGATTAGTAGTTGACACATGATTGGTACATACTTGGTACATGGTTGGATGCACTTGTTTATGGTACAAGTTGATTACAGGTTGGTGCATGGTTGATGCACTTGTTTATGGTACAGGTTGATTATAGGTTGAGGTACAAGTTGATGCATGGTTGATACATGGTTCAGATTTATTACTACAGGTTTACAACAATATATCTCACAGTGATAGTGTGACATTGGTTCCATCATTCTACTTCTACTTCAGGGTGGCAGGACGGGGCAATGACAGGTGGTTGTAGGCACCTTTCAGTTGTAGCCGGAGAACATTGGGGGTTGTAGCCTCCTTCTGGTTGTAGCTAGAGAATTGGGAAGTTGGAGCTTCCCTCAGGTTGTAGCCTGAGAAACTAGGGGGTTGGAGCCTCCTTCTAGTTGTAGCTGGAAAACAAAGGAAGTTGGTGCTTCCAATGAATGTAATTCTTCAAGACATATAAGAAAAAACATTCTGTGGTTTTTTCCCGATTTGGGTTTCCACGTAAAACACTGGTGTACTGTGTATGTGTATGATTATTCATTTGTTCATTTCTTATTTACTCTACAGTTATTGGATGATAATGCTTCATTGATATAACACTTGGATTATATGGTTAAAAGGGATTAAATTGCTCTATTACTGATTCACCCCCCCTCTCAGTAATCCAACACAAACAGTGTCAGAACCTACAATAAACAATATTAGACCCTGCAACACAGAGTTATACCATCTCATCAAGCTGCAACTCATCTGCATTGCCTTTTTCCCAAGGCTTTACCACATATACGTGACCTGCTGCACAATAGAGCGTTTATGTACGTGACCTATTCAAGGTCAGACGGCATATGCATGTGACTGATACCATTGTCACCTGCGTATGACTCAGTAGATGACTTACTTGAGCTTCCCTTCATTCTTTCATTTTGTTCTGACTGCTCTGTCTTCTTCACCCACTTCTACAGATGTCCCTTCTCCTCAAAACTTGAGCTCTGAGCATCCATCTTTTCAAATATATCGTCTTTCCTTACTTCATTCCTTCTTCTATCCATGCTATGTTAAGTCCTCATCATGGACTTTATTCTTGTGTTCCAACACTCCTGGGATTTGTGGCCAAATCCACTACAACTGTAGCATCTCATGGTGTTACAGTGAACAACAATGTGTCCTACTTGATCACATCTCCAACACCTCATGGTGTTATAAAATATTCCATTATATCTCCTTTAATAAGATCTACATTCAAAATATTTGTGACCATATCCATTACATGAATAACAATTCCCATGAAAAATTCTTTCATACCTTTGCTTTGGTGTCCCAAGAATAGCTTCTTGATGTCTTCCTTGCTTTTTTCTTTTGAAATTTTCTTTGCCTTGTGTAGATGGTTGTTATGCAACATTGTCTTCCTTATTTGATGGATTTACCTCATGCTTCTTTGAGGTGCTTGCTTCAGCATGTGTATCTTCTCCTTTGTATCCAAGACCTGATTTATCATATGGTGATCTTTGACTTTCTAAGATATCATCCAATATTAGTGAGCTATTCAAGAATTTGTTTGACTTTTCTACCTTCTTTCTAAGGTCAACAATTTCATCTTCTATCTTACAACATGACTCTTCATTTTCATTTATTTGATTCTTCAATAGTTCCTCTATTCTTTTGGCTTCTTCAAGTTGGGTCTTGAGATGGACAATAGTTTCAAAACTTTTTCTAATCTCATCATCTACCTTTTTCTTTTCAAATTTTTTTCTTCTAGTTGAGAACTCTCTTCTTGTTCTTTGAGCATTCCCTTTAACTTCAAGATGTACCTTTGACTCCTCCTAATAAACTTCTTAGTGTTATTCGAAATATATTTATAGTGTGTATAAAAATTATCACTCCTATACATGTATAAACCCTCTTCAATTTCCTTTTGAAGTTCTAATAGATTTTCTTCTATTCTTTCCATGGGATAACTATCATCAAACTTTACACAAACTGTTTCTAGATCATCTTATTCACTTGAGAAAAGTTCAACATCATCACACTTTGAATCATTACAATCAAGAGTCTTGGGAGATTCTTTACCTTCAATGTCTTCCTTCTTGCCAACACCATCACATGATTTTTTGTCTTCATTTGAAATGTATTCAAGATCTTCCTTTGTGCTATCATTACTTGATTCTTTATCTTCACTTGAAATGTTTTCAAAATCACATTTAGAAATAATACAATCAATAGTTTTTGATGATTCTTTACCTTTGATGATCTTGATGGAGTTGTCTTCAATTTATTCCTTCTCCTTCTTGCTTTGATATGTCTCCTCTAGCTTTAGCCGTAGATCCTTGGTGGAAGTGCATTGTCCCATGCTCTCTTTGATAAGGCTTGAGATTCCACTAAGAATGGTATTAAGAGCCAATGCATCATTCTTATTTCCTTTCCTATACACAAACACCATCAACTATACACCTCATGTATGTGCCAACTCATCAACTACTTGTCTCAACGATGACTAGTTTTGGATTAGTCAACAACCCCAACTTGAAATAATCATAACATTGTACCTGTGATGAATAAATATATGAAACTGATACACAATGTTCTTCAATGTTTTTTATGCAATTCCTCCAGGTTGCACTACTTGGAACCTCTCATAAAAGGCATTATAGAAAACATAGCATACCTTGCTGAATTCTAGCTTATTCTAGAGAGCAACCTTGTAGAGCGTGGCCCGCACCAAATTTTAATTGAATTGATCTGAAACTATTGCACAACATATTAAAGCCTATACCCTAACCAACACATTTTGTCTCACTGAATTGGGATCTGTTATGAATAACTTATGACGTTTTTACCCGAAACACTTGTTTTTGACTAGTTTTAGGACTAGCCACAAACCCTATTTTCCAGGGAGTGTAATTCCAAAAATACAACGACCCACAAGTTGAATTTTTTTCCAAAAATACTTGGGTATGTTTTCTCAATGGAATAGAAATTTCACGGTCTTAATCATTATAGAAAAAATGTTATAGCAAAAATGGTGAGATGACCTGTAAATAACATACCTTAGAAAGCACCATCAAAATAATTTATCCTTCCTTGCATTTCGGCCTTGTTTTCTTCACCTTTCCTGAGAATTTCGGCTTAGATATCCTTGATTACCTCATACACATATATATATTCAATATTCTCAAGTGTGATTAAAATGAGAGAGCCTTGCCTCTTATTTATACTCTCCAAGTAGCTTCCTTAAAAACATCTTCTAGGTCACTTGGCCCCACTTTCCTTATTTTAGGGTTAACCCACTTCTAATTTCTCCATTCAATTTATTATTTAAATAATTTATTTTGTATTAAATTTGAATTATAGTACTCTCATCTCTTCACTTTATTATTTACCTTTTAAAATCCCTTAAACCACTTTGACTACTTTGACCTTTTGGGGCTTCTAGATGACATGTGAGGGTCCTCCAACTTCGTAAGGCCATAACTCTCAAACCGTGAGGATTTATGTGATGTTCCAAATACCACCAAAAATGCCATGACATGTACTATTCCTACATAATAGTATTGTCTGAAAATATATCATAACTCATACCATTACCCATCAAACAAACTTGGGTCCATTACTCAAACCTGGGGTCTCCAACTTGTCATGGCCATAACTCTCTAACCGTGAGGAGTTATGTGACATTGTACATACCAACGAAAATGGAATGATAAGAAATATACATATAAGATAGTTTCACCAACAATTTCCTTGATCTTCATCTCATTATTCCACATACAAGCATGGGTCCTCCAACCATTCTTCTAGGATAACTCAATCCGCAAAGCGTCTTCCCATGAGGGATTTCACCATAAGGGGACCACTTTGGAGTTCATCCATTTTTGCACCTTATCAATCATGATAAGACAATAATGAGAGCATGGGTCCTCCAACCATTCTTCTAGGATAACTCAATCCACAAAGAATCTTCCCATAATGGCTTTCACCATAAGGGGACCACTTTGGAGTTCATGATAAGACAATAATGAGTCATATATAAATTTTTCCATCAATGCATCATATACCAATGAAACCACATCGATCCATCTTCATCATGTATCAATGACAACTCATTGATCCATCTTCATCATATCAATGAAAACTCATTGATCCATCTTCATCTATGCATTCTCATCAAGGACAATACATATTATATTACATCAATCATCAATCAAACAATCATTTGACATCAATCAATCACTTGACATCAATCAATCAAACCATTGGCATCAATGACAACATGATCCAACAAGAGGCCCTTAGTATCCCACAAGATCACCCGGTGGAGTATTGACTCCAGGTTTTTTTTTGTGTCTACTAAGTCAGTCAAGAGGTGAGTGGCACCTTTGGAGCATGGAGTGCATCTTGAAGGACACGTCGTGCAAGAAAAACAGAAAGAGGCGAGTGGCACTCTTGGAGGACGTAGTGCATCCTGAAGGGAACGTCGCGCAAGGGAAACAGAATGAGGCAAGTGGCACCATTGGAGAACCTAGTGTGTCCTTAAGGGCACGACACATTGTTAAATAATAAATGAATAAACCTATATGGCCTTAGAACGAATAATGTGATGAGAAATATTTAAAACAATTTCCCTAATAAAGTGTCACCCAGCCTAGGAAAAGAAAGTCTAAGTCTAAATGATACTTGTGATAAATATATATATATATATATATATAATAATATAATAATGATAATCATCATTAATTATGTGACGAGAAGGGGGTAAGCAAGTCAATTAATTTATAAAAATCTTTTGGGGGATAAAATTTAAAAAGGGGGAAAAAGGGGAAATAATTGTTTTGTTACATATGCTAATTAAAAATGAAAAGGGAAAGAGGGAAATTTAAAAGAATTAAGAAACTAGGAAAAAACGGGAAACATAAAAAGAAAGGGGAAACACAAGGAAAAAGCATAAAGACTAACTTAGTAAGGTATCTAGCATTTAAGAACTTTCTAAATTAAAATCAACCAGTAAATTAGTAAGGGGGTAAGTCATTAAAATGGGTAAAGGAATTTGGGGACACCTACGAGTGATTCTAGGAATTCTTTTAGGTAGGTAATGCAAATAGGAGTAATTAATTAATTAATGAAATTAATTTATGGTGCAATGAAGGGGATGGGTGACACATGTACGGAGAGGATTTTTATGAATTAAATTATTGAAAAATAAATTAAATGAGATTTTGGGAAAGTAAATGACTTAGAAACTCTTTATAAAGGAGGGAGGAGGAGGATGATGGATCTCTTCTGTGATGCATAACATTACGCTGCATAAATTTAGACTTGACTGACTTAGCTTGTGGGAGTTGGGATACCCATCTCAGTGAGGAGTGGTAGCTAGGCCTTGCGAGGCGAGTTGGGGGCTAGTTATTCTCTGTTTTAGTGTGTGTGGCCCCTTTGCGGCTCAGGGGGCTAAGGAGGAATAAGATTACCCCTAGCGTTGGCTAGGAGGTATCGGTGATGTCTCATCGGTCGACAAGCGGGAGCTGCACGGAGCGCACAAGAAAACGACTCAAAGCAGACGACTTGGGCTATGGTACGCTTACTTTTATTATACATGGTAGATTATTATTATACCTTACGCTTTCATTTATTCACTTTTGATTGGGTAAATAAAATGTTGACTTAACATTTTAATTGAGAACGTAATTTCCACATAGCCTTAAGCTCACTTCTTGACTTGATTCCCTTGGCCTTCGATCCTTGGCACTATGACTGTCCGGTTGGTTTTAATTGATTTTTATGAATATTTTATGCCTAGTCTTCGTCCTCATCCTTAGTTCGTCAGTCCACGCTTGAGTAGTCGACTAGGAGCCAAATCAACGGTCGTCACTTTGGTGCACAATGACCTATAGATTCTAATGCCCTACTTTTCTATGCATGGATGGTGAGTGAAGGATGTTTCTGCCCAACCATCTACCCCTGTTGATTGACTGTCTTGTGCCTTCTTGCGTTTGGACACCTCTGCGTTTTGTTCATCTTTGATCTATGCGATTTTAATGACCTCGTTTATTATTATTTGGATTGCGTTTTAATCTTTTATTACTGTGTGACGGTCGAATGCTATTACTCTTGCTACTACGTTCTTCCCCTACTTTTTACCTACGTCTTTATGGATGAAATTACTTTATCTCTTTACTCTGAAATTTTATTCCTCACCACTCGCAAATTTCGCTCTACAATTTAATACATCGATGGTAATTTTTCTTTGCAATTTCATTATGTCTTAAGGCGAATTCACCTTGCATTCTGACCCATCTGGCCAACAATTTTCCTATGCATGTTAATCTGTTTGAGGGTTATTTTTTTTGGGAATCTTCCTACATATGGAAGGCATTTATTCTCTACATTATATACTACTATGAAGGTGATTTTACTCAGACATAAGTGGTGTTTAAAACCCAGCAAACTTGAAGGTAAAACTCAATTCTTTATTGTTGAAATCCAGTAATGGAGATGTACTCCGCGATTTTTTCCTTTACCTGACCTCGAATTTGTGAAAACCCATAGTAAATTTCATGGTTGGGCATTGTGTCATTAAAGTCAGAGAACCCATAGTGAAAGACCACAATGATTTTTGTTTCTCTGCATTATGAAGTGGGGTTTTTAACTGCATTTTCCTTTTCCACGATTTTACCCAGGTCTCCATCATTTCATCTTATCCTTTATTGCAGAACCTGGCCAACGTTTTCGTGGTTACCTTGCGTCTTTTTCATTAACATTAAACCAATGGTCAAATTATGCTTTCAGACAATGAATTTTTTATCCCAACAAATTGTTATCTCAGCGAATTAATCTCGGTGAATTTGTTATCTCACTGAATCTGTTATCTTAGAAAATTAATCTCTGATGCGTCTTAACAGTTTTACTAAGTTAACACCAGAATGGTATTTAATAATGTATATCACTGCACTCATTCATTAACTGGCTATCGTTATCATTTTCTACCCACCACAGATTTCACACAGTTGTTTTAATACCCAGCTTTTTTAATTTAGAAATTAATTTTAGCGATTGTAAATCCCTGTATTTTGGCTGTGCCTGGGTGGATGTAGTCGACAGTTTTGGATTTAATACACAGCCTATTCACCTACATTTAACTCAACATTTATCCCTTTTTTTTTTCTCTATGAATTTCCATTAACGGATAGCAATGCATTTACCCCAACGTTTATCATATTTGTCTCTAAGTTGAAATGACAACGATATCAATTCTGTAGTTTTGACAGCGTGGTTGTTGCGCTGACGGTGTAAATGGTTGGGGTAATTTAATGCATTGGTGACTACGTAATTGATTTTAATCGACAATGATTCAGTTGGGTGACCGTGCATTATTTTATTGGAGGCTTGGTATGATGTTATGACAACATTTCCCCTTTTTGTGGACAGCCTTATCATCTATTCCACAGACAACATTAATATCTTTATTAATTATGATAGCCTTTTGTTTATTTTACACACTAGTTTTTATGCCAGCCTTATCATGCCTAACAGATGGCGCTTCTACTCAGCCATGAAATAACTACATACCACAATGTTAGTAGAATGCAATATCGCTTTTAGTTTACCTGCAGTTGAGTAATTAATCAACTGCGTTGATAGTAGTCCGCTTAAAGTGCAATGTCATTACTCAACAATTTTAACGTTAATGGACAACTTGTTATACTTTAATACGGTTAATAATGTTGACAACGTTTGGAAATTAATGTTATGAATAATGAAATATTTATATCACTATTCATTACTATGGTTAATAGGGTTATATGTTGGTAGTTGCGGAATTAGATTGTATTTCATTCGTAATGGAGACTTGTATTTAGTGTGAAATTTAGGCTTGTATTTAATTTTCACTTTAGACTTGTATTTAATTTGTAATCTAGACTTCCATCTAACTTCGAATTGTAACTAATTTATAATTTAGACTTGTATTAAACTCGTAGTTTAGACTTATATTAATTTGAGACGTGTATCTAAGTTGTATTTTAGACTTGTTTTAATGTTAATTTAGATTGTAATTATTGAATAAATTAGACTTGATTAATGGTTGGGTTGTCGGTGAAGTCATGTTTTATCTTACGCTTTCTTCGAATGACATCATCTTACGTCTTGTCGATCTGTTTCTTGGGGTGTGGGCGTAGTATTCTTTTCAGTTGCTTCGCCTCCCAGCGTGCTGGATTTTCTTGAGTCCTTGGTCCCGTTAGGATATGTTGCGTGAAGGTTATTGATGCGTCTATAACCTGGGGACGGCATGATTCCTGATTAGGGGATCATGGCACGCCCTATTGGATAGCGGTGAATGATAACTTGGCCGGAGTTGGTGCCTTCCGTGTGAGTTTTGTTGAGCATTGTAAGTTGCTTCTAGAACATGGGTTGAACACCTTCATGCGCGTGGTTCGCGCGCCTTGAGGTTCTAGTCATTATTCATCAAGGTTGTTGTGTCAGGAGGGGGATGTTGTCCCTTAGTTGTAGGTGTGGTCATGTTGTGTTGGGCAGGTAGTCATTTCTCCTTGTTGTTTTACGCATGTTTCACCCAGTTTCTCTTGTGCCAGTGCGTGGAGTCAAAGTTGTCTGTTTCTTGATCGGTGTGTGTGTGTTCATCGCCAAAGTGTGGTTAATTGTGTCATCATTTCCTTTCTTCCTATTAAAAAAAAAAAAAAACACCTTCTGCTTCACTTGTAGTCGTAACGATGGGGTCGTTTCATATGGTATCAGAGCGGGTTCAACCTGCGACTTGGGAACACTACGACTTTCATTGATATGATATTTGATTATAATGTTGCTAATTAAGTTGAATTGTATTCGTGCAGGTAATCATGGTTAGAGGACACCGCATAGGCAGACGAAGGGGTACTATGGGAGGAGGCATGACACCTCCAACAACATCCTTGCATGAGGGGTCTAACCCCCAGGGAGACGAATAGGTTTTCGGGTAGGAGCAGAGAGCGGTGGGTGATGTGGTTGTGCTGATGAGATATTTTCAGTGCATGTCTGAGGCATTGATCATCCATTTAGACAGAGATGAGGCCAGGGCACCGACACACCCTGAGGGTCCACCGCACGCTCCAGTTGGTATTGGTAGCATTCACCGCGAACTTGATAAGGTCAAATTTCCCAAGTTCTTTGGTTCCCCAGATGGCGTAGATGCCGAGGCATGGTTGGAGAATATGGCAATGTGATTTTCACTTCATGACTATACCTCCAACATGAAGGTCCGCATGGTGTTATTTCAACTGAAGGGGAGTGCTCTTTTATGGTGGAAGACGCTCATGCCAAAACTGAACATGGTCGTCGAAGATGTGTCATGGGAACTGTTCGAGGAATGGTTTCAAGAGAGGTAACTATCATAGGAATTTATTGAGCATCAAATCAATGCGTTCAACACCTTATGACAGGGCGACCGTATGGTGCCCGAGTATGAGGCCCATTTTATGGAGCTGCTTCGGTATACTCCACATCTTAATACTAAGAAACTTAAGGTCAATAGGTTCATGTTCGGACTTAATGGTAGTATACGTGAAAAGGTTAGGATTCTGATGCCTCAGACCTTGCATGATGTTGTCCAGAAGGACCTCATAGAAGAGGAGGAGTCTGTTAGCAAGGGTTAGAGAAGGAATCCAATGAGACCGATAAGGCCATTGTCATCTGGTGCACAGCAGCATCAGACACCAGCCATACATACGCTTGGATATCGTGGCTTCCGGAGAGGATCCACCCTCATTACACCTTGGAAACCGACACCTCAGCATCAGACACCTTATCGGGGACCACAACATCAGCAGTAGCATCGACCGCAATAGTAGCAGTTTAGGCCTGTTCAATAGAACAAACCAGGATTCCAGGCTGGTGGGTCGTCATCTTCTACTTTGAGTACCAGGAGTACTGGACCTAAGAAGGGGTGTTCGACATGTGGGGAGCCACACTACCAACGTGATTGCCTAGTGGAGAGGACTAGAGCATCTAGATCAGTCAGACCCACTGTCGTGGGAGATTTGGGCAAGGCCCATCGGATTCATGCAGCGGTGAATAACCGCCAGGTAGAGCACTAATCAACTGTTCTCAAGATGTTAGGTACCATCACTGAACAAACCCTTAGTTTTTTGATAGATCACGGTGCTACCGAGAGTTTCATTCTGGTGCAGTGCTAAAAAGGATTAAGGTGAAGGCAATCGAACAGGATGAGTTTAGCTTCGTAGAGATGGCTTCGGGAGACAAATAAAAGGTTGGAGGAAAGGTTATGAGTTGTACCCTTAACCTGGGAGATTTTGTCACCAGGGCCAACCTGTACATCACGATCTTAGGATCTTATGACGTCATGATCAGTATGAACTGGTTGGAATTGCATGAGGCAATACTCAACTGTAATATGAAACAGTTGAGCTTGGTTGATTATGAGGGAGAGAGGCATGTGATTGTAGGTTGGAACCAGGGAGTTTCCCTGAGGTCCATCTCTTCCTTGCATCTACGAAAGAGCATGTGCAAGGCGTGTAAGCTTTATGTGATCCTTGCGTTAAATAAAAGGGGAGTAGTGGAAGGTCTAGAATTCCTTTCGGTGGTGAGAGAGTTTGCAGACGTCTTTCTGCAGGAGTTACCTGGAATGTCGTTGGAGAGGGAATTGGAGTTTACCATAGACCTGAAACCAGGGACTGAACTGATAGCAAGAACACCTTATGGGATGTCGACCCCAGAGTTACAAGAGATGAGAATGCAATTGAAGGAGTTGTTGGACCTGGGACTTATACGTTTAAGTGTGTCACCATGGGGTGCGCCTGTTATTTTCATATGAAAGAAGGATGGGTCATGGAGGATCTGCATTGACTATCGTCAATTAAACAAGGAAATGATGAAGAATCAATATCTTTTGTCAAGGATTGATGATTTGTTCGATCAAATGAAGGGTGTGACGGTGTTCTCAAAGATCGATTTGCGATCAGGGTATCACCAGTTACAAATCAAGGAGAATGATGTCCCTAAGACTGCCTTTAAGACGAGGTTTGGTCATTATGAGTTTATTGTTTTACCATTTGGACTAAGAAATACCCCAGGGGTATTTATGAGTTTGATGAATGAAGTGTTCCGCGAGTAATTGGACAAGTTCGTCCAAGTATTCATTGGCGATATTTTTATTTACTCTCGGACGATGGAGAAGCATGATGATCACTTGTGCTTGGTACTACAAGTGTCTGTGAGAGCACAAATTGTATGGGAAGTTGTCCCAATTCTCATTTTATCAATCGATGATTCACTACATAGGGCATGTCATCTCCGATGAAGGTATCACCATGGATCCAACAAAGGTCGAGGCTATTATGGAATGGTCTGTGCCGACGAATGTCCCAGAAGTGCATAGCTTCATGGATTTAGAAAGATACTATCGACGATTCGTCGAGGGATTTTCGAAGATAGCAAATCTGATCATGGAGTTGTAGAAGAAGAACAAGAAGTTTGTTTGGACCAGGAGATGCATGAAAGATTTTCGGAGGCTCAAAGAGCTATTGACAATGAAACTGATACTAAAGGTGCCTGACATGGATGCAGAATTCTTGGTATGCATTGATGCATCCAAGGAAGGCTTAGGCGGAGTCTTGATGCAAGATGGTCCAGTGATTGCTTACATCTCAAGGAAACTGAGAAGGCATGAGGAGAACTATGCAACGCACAATTTGGAGTTGTTAGCCATTGTTTATGCCTTGAAGGTTTGGAGACACTACCTAGTTGGATGAAAATTTGAACTAAAGATGGACCACTGTGGACTACAACACATCTTTACGAAAAGAGACCTGAACGCATGACAATGACATTGGTCGAAACTTCTTAGCGAGTACAATTTTGAGATTTCTCACATAAAAGGAACAGTGAACCGAGTGGCAGATGCATTGATTCGGAGACCACGCATGTTTTCGGTGTTGCCTCTTCAGACAAATCTATGTGAAACGATTCTAACTTTACAATGTGACGATGATTGGTACAAAGAGGTCGAGGATTTTATCAGACAAAACACAATGATGGTACCAAGATTTGAAGGATTTACGTTTGACGACGATGGATTATTGAGGTTTAAAAATCGGATTTATGTACCACTGAACGAAGATTTGAGGAACATGATCCTAAACGAGGCTCATAGAGCAGTATACATGGCTCACCCGGGAGTCACGAAGATGAGGATGGACCTTAAACCCTTAGTCTTCTGGAAAGGAATGAAGGAAAACATAGTCAACTATGTGGCCAGACGTCTAGAATGTCAGCAAGTAAAGGCCGAACATAGACATCCAGCAGGATTACTACAGCCACACGTTATTCCAGAATTGAAATGAGAGGTTATTTCGATGGATTTTATTGTTGGATTTCCACTGATGGCAAGGAGACACAACTCGATTTTTGTAGTAGTCGACACTCTGATGAAGAGTGCTTATTTTATTCTTGTGCGTATGACGTATCAGGCACCTGACATAGATAGAGTTTTCATCAGTGAGATTGTGAGGTTGCATGGCGTGCCTAAGAGGATTATATCTGATCAAGGATCGATGTTTACTAGATGATTTTGGACTAGTTTCCAAGAGGCCATGGGAACCCAACTTAACTTTAGTACTATGTATCACCTGGAGACTAACGAGCAGACCGAACAAACGAACTAGAACTTGGAGGAAATTTTGCGCATGTACGTGATGGACCAACAAAAATGTTGGGAAGAATTCTTCCCACTGGTGGAATTTTCTTATACCAAAAGTTACCAAAGAACCATTAAGATGGCGCCTTTCAAGTTTCTTTATGGGTGACTGTGTCAGATGCCTTTGAGTTGGGATCGGATTGAGGATAGGGTCATGGTGGGACCAAAAGTGATCCAGGAAATGGAAGAGAAAATTTAAACAATAAGACAAAGGATTAAAAAAGTGTAGGATCGACAGGAGAGTTATGCCGATGCACAACGTGTAGATCATAGTTACGAAGTTGGCCATCGAGTCTTCTTATGGGTAAAGCTGCATAAGAGTTCGATCATGTTTGGAAAAGGAGATAAAATCTCTCCTAGGTTCGTGGGACCTTTCGAGATTGTGGAGAGTAAGGGGCCTGTGGCCTATCAACTAGCCTTGCCTGATTCTTTGAGGCGTATGCAAGATGTTTTCCACGTATATGTTTTGAGACATTATATTGGTGATCCTACACATGTTATTGACATGAGTTCCTTGCATGTATCGGATGAGGGGGAGCTCACAACTGAGCTGATACGCAACCTCGATCATCGCATTCGACAACTACGACGTCAAACAATAGATCAGGTTAAGGTCTAGTAGGACAACTATAGTCCGCACTCGGCGACCTCAGAGGACGCATATGATATGCACTAGTAGTTTCCATTTTTGTTTGATAGAGAGACTTATGATATTGTGATACACATTATTTCAGCACTTATATACTGTGAAACTTTGGGACGAAGTTTAGACCAAGAGGGGGTGTATGTAACATCCCGCTCTTGCACGCACTGAGCGAACTTATTCTTTGAGGACACTTGCTTGCAAGTGATCCAGATTATTATACTACTGGGCATTTGATTATGATTATGAGGCGTTATGGATTGATCACATGTTATTTTATTGTATTGACATAGACAAGTGCTATTGACTTGGTTTTCCTGAGTGTGCAGGATTTTGGACCTCGAGGATGCAGAGGCATCGATGAAACCCCTTGGACTCTGGATTGAGTTAGAGAGTGGAATATTGGGGGTTTGATTGTTGTATATATGACATTTGTGAATCTTATTAGATGATACAATTATGGATATTATTTCTCACATGATTCATTGATGGTGCAGGCTGATGATAGCTTGCCGACCAGACTCACATGTGGAGTATATGGGTCATGCACGATAACCAGAGACTTTTTGGGAGAGGTGTGGACAACATCCCAACCACATCCTACTAGCACTCCCACTGTGGCTCGAACTATAGGTTAATTATTACCTAGTTTGAGAAGACCCATGATGTCGTGAGGGCCGACTGCAACAGTCGCTCACGATTATTCTAAGGGGCGCACAATAAGGCATGAGCCTTATTCCTTAGAGGCCCTTAGTCTCCCACAAGATCACCCGGCGGATTATTGACTCCAAGGGTTTTTGATGTCTACCAAGACAGTCAAGAGGCGAGTGGCACTCTTGGAGCACGGAGTGCGTCCTAAAGGGCACGTCGCGCAAGAAAAATGGAAAGACGTGAGTGGCACCCTTGGAGCACGTAGTGCATCCTAAAGGGCATGTCGCGCAAAGGAAACAAAATGAGGTGAGTGGCACCCTTGGAGAACCTAGTGCATCCTCAAGGGCACGTCGCGTTGTTAAATAATAAATTAATAAACCTATATGGCCTTAGAACGAATAATGCGATGAGAAATATTTAAAACAATTTCCCTAATAAAGTGTCACCCAACCTAGGAAAATAAAGTCTAGGTATAAGTGATACTTGTGATGATGATATATATATATATATATATATATATTATTTTTTTTATATAAAAAAAATAAAAAATAAAAAATAATAATAATGATAATCATCATTAATCATGTGACGAGAAGGCGGTAAGCAATTCAATTAATTTATAAAAATATTTTGGGGAATAAAATTTAAAAAGGGGGAAAAAGGGAAAATAATTGTTTTGTTACATATGCTAATTAAAAATTTATTAATTAAAAAGGAAAGGGGGAAAAAGGTAATTTTCTACACTTACCAATTTGAGTTTTAAATGAAAAATGAAAGATGGAAATTTAAAAGAATTAGGAAACTAGGAAAAAGTGGGAAACATAAAAAGAAAGGGGAAACACAAGGACAAAGCATAAAGACTAACTTAGTAAGGTATCTAGCATTTAAGAACTTTCTAAATTAAACTCAACCAGTAAATTAGTAAGGGGGTAAGTCATTAGAATGTGTAAGGGAATTTGTGGACACCTAGGAGCGATTCTAGGAATGCTTTTAGGTGGGTTAGGGAAACATGAGTAATTAGTTAATTAATGAAATTAATTTATGGTGCAATGAAGGGGATGGGTGACACATGTACGGGGAGGATTTTTATGAATTAAATTATTGAACAATAAATTAAATAAGATTTTGGGAAAGTAAATGACTTAGAAACTCTATATAAATAAGGAGGAGGAGGATGATGGATCTCTTCTATGATGCATAATGTTACGCTACATAAATTTATACTTGACTGACTTAGCTTGTGGGAGTTGGGATACCCATCTCGGTGAGGAGTGGTAGCTTGGCCTTGCGAGGTGAGATGGGGGCTAGTTGTTCTTTGGTTTAGTGTGCATGGTTGCTTTGCGGCTCGAGGGGTTAAGGGGGACGAATACTACCCCTAACATTGGCTGGGAGGTACCGATGAAGTCTCATAGGTTGGGAAGCGGGAGCTGCACGAAGCATGTGGGACAACGACTCAAAGCTGATGACTTGAGATATGATACGCTTACTTTTATTCTGCATGGTAGATTATTATTATACCTTACGCTTTCATTTCTGCACTTTTGATTGGGTAAATAAAATGTTGACTTAGCATTTTAATTGAAAACTTAGTTTCCCCATAGCCTTAAGCTCACTGCTTGACTTGATTCCCTTGGCATTCGATCCTTGGCACTTTGACTGTCCAGTTGGTTTTAATTGATTTTTATGAAGAGTTTATGCATGGTCTTCGTCCTTATCCCTAGTTCATCAGTCCATGCCTGAGTAGTCGGTCAAGAGCCGAATCGACAGTCGTCACTTCGGTGCACACCGACCTATAGATTCTAATGACCTTCTTTTTTGTGCATGGATGGTGAGAAAAGGATGTTTCTGCCCAACCATCTACCCCTACTGATTGATCCAGGTTGATTGAATGTCTTGCACCTTCTTGCATTTGGACACCTCTGGGTTTTGTTCATCTTCGATCTCTGTGATTTTAATGACCTCGTTTCTTATTATTTGGACTACGTTTTAATCTTTTATTACTGTGTGACAGACAAATGCTATTACTCTTGCTACTGCGTTCTTCCCTTGCGTTTTACCTACGTCTCGATGGATGAAATTACTTTATCTCTTTACTCTGGAATTTTATTCCTGACCACTGGCGAATTTTTCTCTACAATTTAATACATCGACAATATTTTTTCTCTGCAATTTCATTATGTCTTAAGGCGAATTCACCTTGCATTTTGACCCATCTGGCCAATAATTTTCCTTTGCATGTTAATCTGTTTCAGGGCAATTTTTGCCGGGCATCTTCCTACATCTGGTAGGCATTTATTCTTTGCATTATATGCTACTATGAAGGCGATTTTACTCAGATATAAGTGGTGTGTTAAAACCCAACAAACTTGAAGGTAAAACTCAGTTCTTTATTGTTGAAATCCAACAATGGGGATGTTAACTCCATGATTTTTTCCTTTACCTAACCTCGAATTGGTGAAAAACCATAGTAAATTTCATGTGTGGGCATTTTGTCATTAAAGTCAGAGCGTCCATAGTCAAATACCACAATTATTTTTGTTTCTCTGTGTTCTAAAGTGGGGTTTTTAACTGCGTTTTCCTTGTCCACGATTTACCCATGTCTCCATCATTTCACCTTATCCTTTATTGAAAAACCTAGCCAACATTTTCGTGGTTACCCCACGTCTTTTTCATTAACATTAAACCAACATTCAATTCATGCTTTCAAGTAGTGAATTTGTTATCCCATCGAATTGTTATCTCAACGAATTAATCTCGGTGAATTTGTTATCTTAGTGAATCTGTTATCTCAACAAATTAATCTCTTATGCGTCTTAGAGATTTTACTAAGTTAACACAAAAATGGTATTTAATAATGGATATCAATGCACTCATGCATTAACTAGCTATCGTTATCATTTTCTACCCGGCACAAATTTCATAGATTCGTTTTAATACCCATCTTTTTCAATTTAGCATTTAATTTTAGCATTTTAATTTAGCGATTGTAAATCCCTGTATTTTGGTTGTGCGTGGGTGGATCATGTCAGTAGTTTTGGATTTAATAGACAGCCTATTCACCAAGATTTAACTCAACATTTATCCTTTTTTTTCTCTATGAATTTCCCTTAATGGATAAGAATGCTTTTACCCCAACGTTTATCATATTTGTCTCTGAGTTGGAAGGACAATGATATCAATGTTGTAGTTTTGACAACGTGGTTGTTGCGTTGACCGTGTAAATGGTTGGGGTAATTTAATGCATTGTTGACTGCGTAATTGATTTTAATCGACATAGATTCAGTTGGGTGATCATGCATTATTGTATTGGAGGCGTGGTATGTTTTTATGACAATGTTTCCCCTTTTTGTGGACAGACTTATCATTTATTCCATAGAAAACATTAATATCTTTATTAATTATGACATCCTTTTGTTTATTTTACACACTCGTTTTTATGCCAGCCTTATCATGCTTAACAGATGGCGCTTATACTCAGCCATAAAATAACTACATACCACACTATTAGTAGAATGCAGTGTCTCTTTTAATTTACCTGTAGTTGAGTAATTAATCAACCGCGTTGATAGTAGTCCGCTTAAAGTGCAATGTCATTACTCAACAGTTTTAACGTTAATGGAAAAATTGTTATACTTTAATACGGTTATTAATTATGACAACGTTTGGAAATTAATGTTGTGAATAATGCAATATTTATAGCACTATTCATTACTATGGTTAATAGGGTTATATGTTGGTAATTGTGGAATCAGATTGTATTTCATTCATAACGTAAACTTGTATTTAGTGTGCAATTTAGGCATGTATTTAATTTTCACTTTAGACTTGTATTTAATTTGTAATCTAGACTTGCATCTAACTTTGACTTGTATTAAACTCGTAGTTTAGACTTATATTTATTTGAGACGTGTATCTAAGTTGTATTTTAGATTTGTTTTAATGTTAATTTAGATTGTAATTATTGACTAAATTAGACTTGATTAATGGTTCGGTTGTCAGCGAAGTCATGTTTTAGCTTGTGCTTTCTTCAAACGACGTCATCTTATGTCTTGTTGATCTGTTGCTTGGGGTGTGGGCATAGTCTTCTTATCAGCTGGTTCGCCTCCTAGCGCGTTGGATTTTCTTGAGTCCTTGGTCTCGTTAGGATATGTTGTGCCAAGTTTATTGACTCATCTATCACCTCAGGATGGCATGATTCCTGATGAGGGGATCATGGTGCGCCCTATTATATAGTGACAAATGATAACTTGGCTGGAGTCGGTGCCTTCCATGTGAGTTTTTTTGAGCATTGTAAGTTACTTCTAGCACATGAGTTGAACGCCTTCATGCATTTGGTTCATGCGCCTTGAGGTTCTAGTCATTTTTCATGAAGGTCATTGTGTCAGGAGGGGGATGTTGTCTCTTAGCTGTAGGCATGGTCATGTTGTGTTAGGAGGGTAGTCATTTCTCCTTATTGTTTTATGTATGTTTCACCCAGTTTCTCTTGTGCCAGTGCGTGGAGTCAAAGTTGTATGTTGTGTGATTGGTGTGCGTGTGTTCTTCATCAAGGTGTGGTTAACTATGTCATCATTTCCTTCCTGCCTAATAAATAAATAAAATAAATTGCACCTTCTGCTTCACTTGTAGTTGTAACGATGGGGTCCTTAAAAATTTTCTCTCCTTCCATTTTTTCTTACTCAATGGGATTTTCATATTACTTGCATTTACTTTATAATTGTAGGTGAAGCACTCTACATTATTTTCTCATGAATCTTCTTCCTCATTCAAGTTTCTATCATTTACCATATTAGAAATTACAAGGGATCTTGCCTTATCTTATAAATATACTCAAGTGAAGATTATAACCACACCCTACCATTAATTACATTATTTGAGCAATATATACATATAAAGAATCCCCATAAAACATTATATCATTACACTCATAAACTTTATGTAAAAAACAAGTAATTGTTTTTTTCCTTGCACAATGAAATCAACAAATCAAAAAACCTTAATGGAAAGAAAAGACTTTTCATGCAATTTGTAAAGATTCCCAAAATAGTAATTAATCTAAAGTTAAGAAAACCAAAATAAAATGCATCCAACTCAAAGTCTCTCTCATTGTATTGTTATTAAGATAGAAATTTATAAATGCATGGTTTCTTATTGCTTTGGTAATGAACTATGGAAAGAAAACTTAAACATAATAGCTCTTCATTGATTTCTTGCATTGTTATTAAGATGGAAATTTATAAATTCATGGTTTCTTATTGCAGCTATGGAAAGAAAATGATAGGTTTTGTAGCTCGTAGGTACTTTTGCATTGATGGTGCCCAACACACAGAAGTGACGAGCAAATGTCTCTCTTAAGTGATTTTATAAAGTCTAGTTGAGCCTTTTAATATTTAATGGGTAAAAGTGACTTTATAAAATTTCGGTCACTTAAGTTATTTAAGTGAACTCAGCGGAAGATTAAGTCATGACCGTTGATCTCAAGAGGGAAATTATATCTAATCTTAATTGTCTATCTCTTTGGAGATATAAGGTTAGGGTAGTTACTCTTTAATGAGTGAATAAAGGGAACATTTGATGGAAATGTGGCGCACTTTTCAAGGAGAGGTTGAGAGGGAAAGTGAATAGACACACATTCCAACATAGACCAAGAGATATTGAATTGAAAGAGAAAGGAGAAGGAAAGCAAGATAAGGGGCACACTTTTCAAGAGGGAGAGAGGGGATGCATTCCAAAACAAGCACAGCATTGAATGATGGTCCATACAAAAGAATAGAAGAGGTTGTACAATATGGTTTTGGAGGGTTATACTGTTGTTTTTTTGGCTACGCATAAATCAAGGCTTCTACAACATGGATTTTGAGGTTGTTAGCGATAAAAAATGCACTGGCATTTTTGAAAGAATGATTCCTAATATTGTAGGGAACATTTGACTAGCTTCCCAGGATCCAAATGCAGATTTGAAAGAACCATTGGAAAGCTAAGGATTTGTAGATGTCGATCAACTATTCAAGTATGAAAAATGGACTCTCCATGACTGAGAAAATTGATTTTAAAAAAATCTGTGCTTTCACCAGCTAACCCATCTTGAATTTTGTTAGTTAGCTGGTGAAAGCTCCGCCTTTCACCAGCTAAGGAGCAGATTTTCGGGTAAATTAGCTGGTGAAAGCTCCGCCTTTCACCAGCTAAGGAGCAGATTTTCGGGTAAATTAGCTGGTGAAAGCCTGTCACGGCCAGAATAACCGAATTTTTGCCCAGATCGGGATTTTTTGAGTTTTAATGGTTTGAAACCACTTCAAATGGACAGGTGTTGAATTATAAAGTCTAATTCAAAGGCTAGTTTTGAGGGATAAGGTCAAAAAGAGTTTTTTCAACTACATTTGGCATCTTTTTCAAAGGCAGAATATCAAGGTCTTTGCACACTTCACCAAATTTGAATTTTATCTTTGGAGGACCAAATCAAACAACCTTGGGAGGCTAAAACTGCACTTCATCAGCAATCTACTACTCTTATATATGGATTGACCTCATTTTGAGGATATATTCCTAGTTTTTTGTAAATATAGTTTACTTTCTGTTTTTAGAATATCAAATCCATTGTTTTAGGATATGAGAACTGTGATGTAAAGCTATAAAGCTGCAAACTTAAGACAGACAGGGGGTTCAATTCTGCATACATTTTTGTCTATGTACTTTGACACTATCTTGCTATATGAATCACAGTTTTCTTTGGTCATTATATATCAGTCTGTCCACATTTTCCATTACTCTATATTTAATTCTATTTAGTTCAGTTGTTCAGAACTGTCATCTTCTGATATAGCTCATGGATATGAATTAGATCTTCTTTATATTATTGTATAACCCTACAGATCTGTACTTGGTTATCTTGA
>ML778234.1:1391219-1416648 GCA_009831015.1 Picea engelmannii | reverse complement strand
TTGAAATTGTACATGAGGATGTTCAGATCCGGCTCTTCTTTTTCTCATTAGAGGGAATTGCTCGTGAATGGTGTCGGTCTCTTCCTAATGCAAGTGTTAGTTCTTTGACAGATTTCCATTCAGCCTTCAATTCCTTTTGTAAAGAAATTTTTCCAGATGATCTTCTCTATCCTGAATGTTGTCATGAATTTCATTTATTGACTAAAGATTCATGAAGAGTACGCTACTATAGAGAATACTCTTCAGTATCCATAAATTGTTGATCCACATTAATATAGCCATGAGGATGCCCTTAACATTGTATCAGATTCATCTATTAAAGATGACTGTCATGATGATCAGATTGTTTCTTTCGAAATCTTTAAAGATGTTGACCAAATTATTCCTTCTGAAAACTTTCAAGATGTTGAGCAGATTGATAAATCAGCAAGTGACATTTTCAGATTTGCAGAAGATAATGAGGGCAACCTACAGTTTCAAGATTTGCAGGAACTAAAAGTTTGCAGCAGATACAAAGAGAGTGATGGTGAAGAGGAGCAGAAAGGTTCTGATCAGAAATTGAGTTTGTATTTTCCTCCAACAGAGATTAAGCAGTCTACATCCAGCACTGAGACCAGTGAAAGCAATCAGCAGCGTTTCAGTCAGTTGGATCAGCAACTCAAAGAGGTATTTCATCATAACTTCAATGACCCTTTTGCTGACTATTTAGATTCTATGAGCAGCATGGATGTTAAAATAGTTTTGTCAGAAGAAGATTGTCTTTATCTTCCTTTCAAACCTCTTTTCTGTATGATATGGATTCCTTTATTTTTCGGGGCAATATCTAGCACGATGTCAATAAATCAACTTCTCACATGGCTTCATTGGAAGCATGACTTCACTTGACAAGAGGCAGGACAACTGGTTAGAAGTAGGAGTAGATAGAGAATTATTTCGTCATCAAGCATGGTTGAAGATTCTTTTCAGTTTGTCAGTTTGCAGAAATTATTTGTTTCCAGTAATGTATGTTCTAGGTTTGAATAAAGATTGTAGAGGTCTAGTGACAACATTTGAGACTCCATAACCCAATGGAATAGACACTGGAAGACTGTGAATGTTCGCAGGTTACAGGTTTTTTCAGAACTGCATTTATGAGGTCAAAAATGTCAGTAAGGCAAAAGGTTTCTATGTGCTTTTACAAATTCGAGTTTTAAGGCTAAGCTCGAGTTCCACATTGCTCCAGCTTCATGTGCCCTGCACAGTTACAGAACATACATAGGTTAGTCATATAATCAAATCAAATTTTAGTTTCAAGTATCAAAGCTCACGAAGATACAGTTGCCACAACATATCTATTTAATTATCAAAACAGTGGATCTAGTGAAGAAATGTTGCAACCCAGTTTGTCATATCTCAGAAGCTGCAAGAAGACTAGTGAAGATTCTCTACATTTTGGTGGGCACCATATCTCTGCATTTTGAGCAAACAACCAGTCATTACAATGATCTCATGGCAGCAAAATCGTGATAAATGCCTGGAGAAATTTTTGGGTATCATATCCCTATAATTCAAGCAATAACCATCCATCCAAAGCACAAGCGCCAATCTCTATACTTTATTCACCTCATTGAAATAGGTACCAATGGAAAGGAAAAACAGAGTGAAGAGGTGACCCAGAATGTAACTACAGAAGAGCTTAGTGGCTGTGCTTTTTGGTGTTTGATTTTAAGGCCTGTCCTGTGTTGGGGTGTATACAACAAAGTTGGAGTAAGAGTAAAAGAAACCATTGTTGAAGAATCCCATCTCGCTAGAAACCAATAAGCATATAAAGCAAGACCTAGAGGAAGGGCCAACTATCTTCAGCAAGAATTCAATGAGTTCCTTGAGGCATTCTGTGATTTTTGTGTTTTTAGTCATAGCATTTTTGGCACTTTTCTAGCAGAGGATCCCTATAGATTCTTTATATGGAACGTTACATGGGACACAATATGGCCTCTTGGTATCCCTCAACAAGGGATTTTAATAAATGGGTAGTTTCTTAGACCCCAAGTCAACAGTGTCACCAATGAGAACATTATTGTGAATGTATTTAACAACCTAGACCAAGCTTTTTTATTTTCTTGGAATGGCATCCAACAACGGAAAAATTCGTGGCAAGATGGAGTATCGGGAACAAACTTCCCTATTCCACGAGGAAAGAGCTTTACGTACAAATTCCAGGTGAAGGACCAGATAGGCAGCTACTACTACTTTCCATCATTGTATCTGCAGAAAGCTGCAGGGGGCTTTGGAGGACTAAGAGTAGATAGCAGGGCCCTAATCCCTGTTCCATTTCCTTCTCCTGATGGTGATATCACTCTAGTTATAGGTGACTGGTACAAGACCAACGTAACAATCCTTAGAAGAACGCTTGACGTGGGCAGATCTCTTGGTAATCCTGATGTTGTTCTCATTAATGGTCGTGGGCTACCAAACGAAGCATCAATTACAGTGGATCAAGGAAAAACATACCAACTCCGGATTTCAAATGTGGGATTGCCATCGTCATTTGAGATAGGATGGCTTGAGTCCAGATGCCCGATTTTGTAGGCAGAAGATGTGCACACGGTGGATTTGATGAAATATAGATGCATTCTGATAGTTTGACAGATGGCGTTCTTACTTTTTGGATATTCAGTTACAAGTCCGCATACAAACACCGAGTCCAGATGCCCGATTTTGCAGGCAGAAGATGTGCGTGCGGTGGATTTGATGAAGTATAGATATGTTCTGATAGTTTGATAGATGGCGTTCTTCCTTTTTGGATATTCAGTTACAAGTCCGCATACAAACACCGAGTCTAGATGCCCGATTTTGCAGGCAGAAGATGTGCACGCGACATATTTGATGAAGTACAGCTGCGTTATGGATAGTTTGACAGTCACAGATAAAATTGAAAGGGAATCGATATACAAAGTTCTTGTTGAAGCTTGTGGCCCCAGTCCTATGTGCTAGTTCATTATACTTCTTGTTGTTATCTCTATTCTAATTCCTTGCTCCACATATACATTTTTCGAAAGAAGATTTTTAGTTTGTATCAAAGCCTTATTTCAATGAGAAAGGCATGAAGGTCATTATGAACACCCAGTGCTAAGTAATATTTGAGTGCATAGGATTCATGTTTGTTTTACAGCAAGAGTTGAAGCTAGCGTCGAGCACTTTAAAAACTTATTTGCGGAACAACCCAGATAATGAGCAAGCTTTCTCAAAGTGGGTGACTTTTAACAGGAGTTTGTTTGAAATAAAAGAACAAAGGAATTGCAGAATCCCCAGGTAGGATAATTTCTTGACACAATGTTACGATGTCCTTCCGGAGGGTCTGCATTTCAATTCCTCCATTCATACAATTTCAGATAATTCTAGTATATCATTTGCTTTAGTATATGGTTTTTGTAGTGGTGAGATAAAACTTTAAAATATGGAATGGTCCAAATCCTTATGTTAAAGAAGGTGGATTACAACAGAAAATTGGTGTAAATATGGATTTACAGTCTTTTACAGGCCACACAGGTCCTATACTCTGTATGGAAGCACATAATATGGTGGTTACTGCAAAGGAGCACAGAGTAGACAAGTATTGGTATCAGGTAGTATGGATTGTACTGTTTGTATGCGGGATTTGGAGGGTGGGAGTGTGCTTTCATTAACTGTAGAAGGTTCCTGAGAATGGAAATCCAGATGCATTATTGTTAGCTTTGAAGTTCATGAAAAAAGCCTTTCAGAGATGATAAATCTATGTAAAATGCTATCACATGCATGAAATCTAATTGACCTATTCACACCAGATCATATGCTTCTTTTCTTCCTATAGTGAAGGAAAAATTATTTTGTTTTCCTCGAGTTCATTCCGTTTGGAAAGTTCTAGTAGATATTTTGTTTGCAGATCTGACAGTGGCTGAAGAATGATAGGTTGTTGTAAATTTGCAGGGAGATAAATCAAAAGAAAACTGAGTTTTTGGTGAACAACAGTTTTGAATATGAAAGGTTTCTTTTGGC
This sequence comes from Picea engelmannii, assembly GCA_009831015.1. Classification (NCBI taxonomy): domain Eukaryota; kingdom Viridiplantae; phylum Streptophyta; class Pinopsida; order Pinales; family Pinaceae; genus Picea; species Picea engelmannii. The sequence goes on along the minus strand of ML778234.1, from coordinate 1,412,634 downwards.
CAATGACAGAGCTTTCACCAGCGCAAAGAGAAAAATTATAACCAATTAGCTGGTGAAAAGCAAAACTTTCACCAGTTAACTAGCAGATCGTAAGGTGAATTAGCTGGTGAAACTACAGAAAGGAATTTTTGGAAAATTAAGCTAGAGAAAAGCGATTTTGGAGTATTTGAAAAGGTATGGGAGAATCAAATGATTAACCACCAAATCAATAAAAACTTAGTGTCAAAGATTCATGGAATATCCTCAGACTAAAGAGGTCGCAAAGGAGGCATTTGATATGGTCTTAGCAGATGACATTTTCAGTTCAATAGTTGCAGTTGTTACTGGAGCTGTTGGAAAATGAAAAGTCAAAGACCTCAAGATGCCTGCAATAATCTCATTTCAAGGTTGAAGTTATCTTGGAATTTCAAAACCATGGTTACATATCTCACCATCCTGCCTATGTCCAACACTTTTCTTCTTAATGAATATATTGCCACAACAAATGCCATGTCAATGTGCAAACAACATTTCCAGGGGCGTTTGAAGCAGACATGCTACAGATAAAGAAGATTGGGAAAGACAACAACAAACTTTGGAAAATAGCTAGATGATAAATTGTAAAGGCTGAATGACTCCATGCCCAATACTAAAGGAACAGGGTCTTCCATGTTCCTGGAGACCTCGCAGGGAGGTCTCCATCCTAGTTGGAGCCAGATGTTAGCGATAAAAAATGCACTGGCATTTTTGAAAGAATGATGAATAATATTGTAGGGAACATTTGACTAGCTTCCTGGGCTCCAAATGCAGATTTGAAAGCACCATTGGAAATATTAGGATTTGTATATGTCGATCGACTATTCAAGCATGCAAAACGGACTCTCCATGACTGAGAAATTTGATTTTAAACAAATATGTGCTTTCACCAACTAACCCGTCTTGAATTTTGTTAGTTAGTTGGTGAAAGCTCCGCCTTTCACCAGCTAAGGAGCGGATTTTCGGGTAAATTAGCTGGTGAAATCCTGTCACGACCAGAATAATCAAATTTTTGCCCAGATCAGTATTTTTTGAGTTTTAATGGTTTGACACCACTTCAAATGGGAAGGTGTTGAATTATCAAGTCTAATTCAAAGGCTAGTTTTGAGGGATAAGGTCAAAAAGAGGTTTTTCAACTACATTTGGCATCTTTTTCAAAGGCAGAATATCAGGGTCTTTGCACACTTCACCAAATTCGAATTTTGTCTTTGGAGGACCAAATCAAATAGCCTTGGGAGGATAAAAATGCACTTCATCAACAATCTACTACTCTTAGATATGGATTGACCTCATTTTGAGTATCTCTTCCTAGTTTTTTGTAAATATAGTTTACTTTCTGTTTTTAGAATATTAGATCCATTGTTTTAGGATCTGAGAACTGTGATGTAAATCTATACAGCTACATACTTAAGACAGATAGGGGGTTCAATTCTGCATACATTTTTGGCTATGTACTTTGACACTATCTTGCTATATGAATCACAGTTTTCTTTGGTCATTATATATCAGTCTGTTCACATTTTCCATTACTCTATATTTAATTCTATTCAGTTCAGTTGTTCAGAACTGTCATCTTCTGATATAGCTCATGGATATGAATTAGATCTTCTTTATATTCTTGTATAACCCTACAGATCTGTACTTGGTTATCTTGAATGTTTTTCTTCATACCTTGATTATTTATTGTAACTGATATCTAGTTTCTTGAAGCACTAGTTTATTTAGAGGCATGAAATGTTGTATTTTTGCTAAGCCTTCTTAGTTATCCCATTGTTCCACACATATTGTGATTATTAAATTTCTTAAGTTACCAAGAATTCTTAGCCTACAACCCTAAGGAGTTTCTTGGAGTGATAACAGAGGTATCTTGAGGGAATTTACAGCTAGAGACAAGTCCATACAAAAGAGGTCCATACTGAAGCAAATATGGGCACATATATCAAGGTTTTGTAGTTGTATTTCTCACTGAACTAGGTCATACAGGTTGTACAATAGAGGAACAATTTTCAAGGCAATGTGACACAGATTTGAAGGAGTATTTTGTGCTAGGTTTGTGAGATAAGTATTGTTTTATTCTTTTTGTAACACACTGTTGTAAACTCATAATATTTCTCTTTGAGATCAATAAAGAATATCTCTTGGACTAGCTCTCCCCTTATGGGTTTTTCCAAAGGCATTGCCCAGAAAATAATTGTGTTAAATGTTGTTGAATGTTGTCTATTTTTCATTTATTTTCCACTGCTAATTTTCCAGTTTTCTTAGTCAATGTATTTCCACTCATAAAGCAGAGTAGAATGTTGTTAATTTCACTGCATTATTGTTGAATTTATTGGAGGTTGAAATATGATTTTGACTAAGTCAGTGAAGTAAGTCACAGTATATTTTAATATGGTAGCATAGATTGGGATTTTAGGTCCACTGAACATATTTTTTGTACTTGGATAACAGTGATTTGTAGGGGGTTTTCTTGGAATAAGAAGGGGAAGAAATGGTCTTTGTCAGTTGGACAAGGATGAATTTCACTATAATGTTTGAGGATAGATTGGAGTGGATCTCTAAATACCTACAATGGAAGGTGAGAATTACAGTTGTTCTTAGTGAGAACAAGTTTTGGGCATTTCTGAGTACCATAGTGACAATTCCTTCGTCGGATCCCATTTCCCTAGACCTCCATGAGGTGAAGGAAGAAAGGGAACATAGGATAATATTGGATGGAGTGAGAGACCACCTTATTCCACATTTGGATGAGAATAAAACAACCAAGTAGATGTGGGACGCACTGAAAAAATTGTATGAGAACAAGAATGAGAATAATAATATGGCCTTGAGGTACAAGATCCAAAACACTAAGATGGCCAAGGGAGAGAGTGTGTCCTCCTATATCACCCATCTTATACAAGTGAAGGATGAGTTGGAATTTGTAGGGGATATTATTCCAAACTCAGATTTGGTGCACATAGCTCTGAAGGGCTTGAACGAAGAGTGGGATGTTTTCATGAAGTTCGTGGTGGGGAGAGAGAAGATCCTATATTGGAGTAGACTATGGGATGAATTTACCTAAGAGGATATATGGGAGGGATATCAGAGTAGAGATCAAGAGAAGGCATAGGGTCATGCAGGAGAGAAAAATGTTTCTCTTGTGGGAAGAGAAAATACAAGAACAAGGAAATGATCAAAGTGAAATTATTTGCATGTCACGAGATTGGTCACTACACTGGTCAATGTTTGAACAAAAACAAGAAGAATGAGGAGCCATAGGTATCCACATCAGTTGAGTTTATTGAGTTCAATGAGAAATTTGAGACGAATTTTTTTCTAATGACTAGTCTTTAAAGAAGTGGTAGTGTATAGTTCAGAGACATTGGAGTGTGGTTTGTGGATAGTGGTGAATATCAGAATATGACGAGAATGGACTCATATTGTTATGTTAGTTGTGGGGATAGCACCAGACTTGTAATGAGAGGGGTTGGATGTGTGATATTCTAGCTAAAGTCAGAAGGTCTTCTGGAGTTGGTCAGGGTGTTATTTGTTCCAAAGATTCCAATAAATTTACTCGTTGTCAGCTTTGGAGGTTGATGGATTTGGAGTTGTGTTCTTCTATGGATTGGTGTTTCTATATCTAGAGGGAGATACTCCAAACACAACAATATTTCTTGGTATCCAACATGAGAGGTTATATAGGTTATTGGGACAACCTTTGGTTGGATCTAGTGGATTGTTGGATTTAGAATTAGTGTCAGTGTCTAAGAGTGAGAATATCGATCGGAAGACTGAATTGATATCAGGGACTCATGCCTCTTTTAGTACTCTTAGAGGACTCAACTAGTATGATATCATAAGGTTGGATGCTCAGAGGAGTGAGGAGACTCCTAGGAGCATGCCTTGGATACAAATGTCTCTAGATTAGAGTTCAACACAGGTAGTAGTAATGGCTTCCATTTCAGAGGGAGCAAAGGCTTCTAGTTCCAAGGGAACAACTACAACAACATATGAGATGATGGGGTTGGAGGCATATTTTGGTGGAGGTTCCATAAATACCTCCCTCACTAACTAGGAGTGTTAGTTTTTGTATCTTAGAGGTACTTCAGCATTGGCGGTGCCCAACATGCAGAACTAATGAGAAAATGCCTCTCTTAAGTGACTTTATAAAGTGATTTTATAAATTCTAGTTGAGCCTTTTAATATTTAATGGGTAAAAGTGAATTTATGAAGTTTGGGTCACTTAAGTGATTTAAGTGAAATCAACAGAATATTAAGTCACTATCGTTGATCTCAAGAGGGAAATATCTAATATTGACTATCTATCTCTTTGAAGATCTAGGGTTAGGGAAGTTACTCATTAATGAGTGAATAAAGGCAACAATTGATGGAAATGGGGCACACTTTTCAACGAGATATTAAGAGGGAAGGTGAAGAGACATGCATTCCAAGAGAGATTGAGTTGAAGGATAAAGGATAAGGATATCAAGAGAAGGGGAACAATTTCCAAGAAGGAGAGAGGGAACACATTGCAAGACAAGAACAACATTGAATGTTGGTCCATATAGCATAATAGAAGAGGCCATAAAGTATGGATTTAGAGGGTCGTACTTCTGTCTTTTTTTCTACAAAGAAATCGAGGCTTCTACAACATGTTTTTCAAGGAATCTTGAGGGAATTTATAGCTAGAGACAAGTCTATACAAAAGAGGGTCATATTGCAGCAAATATGGGAACATATATCGAGGTTTTGTAGTTTTCTTATTGACTTAACTGGGTCGTATAGGCCGTGACACAAATTTCAAGGAGTATTTTTGTTGGATTTGTGAGATAAATACTATTTTATTCTTGTTGTAACAAACTTCTGTAAAATCAGAATATCTATTTGTGAGCTCAATAAAGAATCTCTCTTGGACTAGTTTTCCCCTTTTGGGTTTTTACAAGGGCATTTCCTAGAAAATACTTTTGTTAAATGCGGTTGAATGTTGTCTATTGTTATTTATTTTCCACTACTAATTTTCATTTTTCTTAGTCAATGTATTTATGCTCATAAAGCACAGTAGAATGTTGTTAATTTTACTTCATTACTGTTGAATTTATTGGAGGTTGAAATCTGAGTTTGACTAAGTGTGTGAAGTAAGTCACACTATATTTTAACAGACAAATCAAACACAATATTTATTCATTGATTTATTTGTTTGGGTTAACAATGTGTCAATGTCAGTAAGTCCAATATATTCCCCATTAAGCATTTGCTACCAAAATTTAATGTACATGAGTAATATTTTGGAACATTGCAAAATATGTCCCTTTTCCATTGGGATTATAAATAGGTAGTGAACCAAACAAATGATAATTACTCTCGATATTTTTTAAATTAAAACGAGAGGAAACTGATCCTTGATAAATCCCCATTCAATTTCAAAAACAAAATATGCATGTACAAATCTCTTTCTATTCAAACCTTACCAGTATGAAAATCCATACTTGTAAATTAACAAAAAGAATGAAACATCTCACTACAAGACTTAAAACTATTCACATCAAAGCTAGCAAATAAATAGATGAAGGATTATGATTTGATAAGAAATCATGTCCATGAGGTTTTGTCAATCCATTCATAACCACTCAATTCACTATATCTTATCAAAAAATACTCATATAACAATATGGGTTAAGACAAACTATTTTTGTAAATGAGTGTAGATTTTCTCTTCATTTTCTCTCATTAACAAATCTACATATTTATATTTTAAACTATCTTTCCTTGAACAAGGTCTAATATTATTCATGCATGTGAAGACCACAACTCAGTGATACCCTAAAAGACCACTCTCATACTTAAATCAAGAAGTCAACTAAGAACAACTATGTTTGAATAACTAACTTTCAAGGGAAAGAGAAGAGGACAAACCTAGATCCAACGTTTGATGTTGTTCTCGCAAGAAGGCTTCCACTCCAACACACTTCTACAATAATCCTTTGAAATATCCTCCACACAAAGAGATGAGCAACTAAAAATAGGTATTTATTTGACAGTTAACTAAAAAATTATCATTACAACTTTCATAATAGATTCAAATTATAATATGTAAAATAAATTAGAAACATGAATCAACACATGAAATTGTACGAGAACGAGAGATATTTTATTATGAACAACATAAAAATTTGGTTACAACCTGTAATTTTTGCAACACAGTGCCAAAACTAGGCTCCAAGTTCCTCCACCTAAGCCCAAACATGACTAACACTACCTCCAATACTTTGTGTTCAAATAGGTCCAAGGAAGGAAAATACTTTCTTCATGACAAGATAGGGAGAACACAACTTCTGAAAAGAAGGGTTTTCAAACGGAAGGGATAATCTCAGATGCAAGGGGAAAAGGGGACATGCAAGACTATAATGAAAATTCCAGCATAAGGATTCATTTCTCTATTCTCATTTTCCCCCACCCAAGGCTCTAATATATACTCCTTTGGAGTAATGGATGGGCTACAGAGGTCAAGAACATGAGGAACCCATCAACTCTGTTAGAAAATTCGATATTTATAATTTTTTTGATCCAAATTAACATGCATGTGGGTTGAAAATTGGAAACTGGTGTACGTACACAAGATTATTTAAGGATAGTCACGTACATCAACAAATATGGTTTTTTTTAAATTATTTTTTAGGAGAAAAAGGGGAGAAATGATCCTGGAGGCAGGGAAAGGGATGCAACTCAGGCTAATAAGTCATCATAAGAATATTTGGTAGAAAATTATGCTAAAAGAGATGCCCCCTCATGTGTGAGGCCAGAAGAGAAACTGATGTACAAAATACATTACAAAATAATCATTAGATCATGGAGGGGCCTGGGTGGGAGTAGTTGAAGACCAATTATGGAACAATACCTACAATAGAAACACGTAATGCACTCTCTTCCCAATTAGGGAATTCCCATGATCACGAGTGATGTAAGCATGACTACCAAATCAAGTACATTGCATATCCATGAGTGATGAAACAATAATTGATATCCATGGCCATGAAAAATATATATAGTGGATCCATGTGATATATAAGAGTAGAAATCATGGCCACGATAAAACTATGCAATGGATCCATGCAAATGTAGATCATAGCCATGAATGGATACACAATGGAGCTAAGTATCAGAATCAAAAAGAGGATATCCAGAGTAAATGGGGTGAACAAACTGATCCTTTACAAGTACCAATGTCAAAGAGGGAGGTACAGTTAATACAACTTGGGTAGGAGCACAAAAGAGGTGATGATCGTACATTCCCCGAGGTATTCAAAAAAACCCACCATGGTACAATTATACACTATGCAAGTAGATGTGTTGAAGTCGAACACATTCAGACACCGTTTGATTACCGATCATCAATGTATACCATTAACAAACATGAGACAACCCACTGATAATGAGAATGGGTATTAAGTTACCCAGTACAATATAAAAATTGTGAATAAAGGAGTTGACTTGAACACCTAATGGAATATATCGATCAGGGGACATTGATGTATTCCCATTGTCTATAGGATAAGGGGAACCTTCCACTGATGACTACAAGCCCCAAGGTACTAAAAATGACTCTAGATCCCTGTTGCATAGAAAGATGTGTTGAATTCTATAAGAAGAGATATTTTGGAAGGAAGGCATTAAGGAATCATCCATCATCTAGCATAGGTAGTAGCAGAAGTCCAAATATTTGGAAGAAATTGAATGAAAATATTGAAGGAACCACACAAAGGTACAAATTTGACATGTACCAAATCGAATAGAACACGATAAAGACTCTATGAATAGTATCCAATGTTGAATAATACCAACAAAGACAAGGAATACATCAATGGGGTCAAATGGAAACCAAGGTACATCATGAATACCTATGTGTGATAATGATTGTTGATGTCGAGCACAAGGAAAACTGATCTGTCAATGACCAATGATGATTGTCATCCACTTAACGCAAGGTCACCTATCATTGATGTAAATATTACCAAGGTTCAACTCTAGGTCATACTCTTAAAGAAATGAGTTGTATTCAAAAAGAGAAGACCCACAAGAAATAATTCAATGGGGACCTTCTATACTAGCATGAGTGAGATACAAAGATACTTGCAAAACTAAGAAGTACTTGACACAACAGAAGGCCAACTTCCAAAGTGAAGAGTTTTTCAAAATGGCCGACACAAGTTGACTTCCCTTGAATAGAGACATGACACAAAAAGTGACTTGGATAACATAGAATACAAAATGGGATATGTCTACAATACAAGAGGCATCAACAAATGCTCCATATGACTGGAAGAATAACCAATCAGAGGATATTATGCTAAAAAAATAGAAAATGCCTCATAAATCCATACTAAATCCAACATAGTGAGGTGAAGAATCATAAGATTGTGATCTATTCAATAGTGAAAAAAGTAGCTTCCATATAAAAAAACAAAATTCATTCTCATCCTTCTTTTTTTCGTTTTTTTGTCTTTTTCATATTATAAATCCTGAAAAAGACTAAAAGAATGTTAAGTTATGATGGAGGAAATGAGCATCGCAGGAGAGAAAATAATTTCCATGCACAAGGAACATACATATGCTCAATGAAATGAAGCATGTGTAGGATATGGACTCTTAGGGGAATGTTTCCTCTAGGGATAAAGGTGTCAAGCCAGAAAGGTAAAAGATTTCATGGCTAGAAACTTATGAGAATTCATAAAATGTTAAACAAGATCAACTTGAAGCTGACATTAGGATAAAAAATGAAAGAAAAAAAATGCAATGCAGTATCAAAAATTAACACATAAATGAGGGAGACCCATAGGGTATTAGAAAAAATAAAAATGAGAAGAAGATATGAAGCTTCATCGCAAATTCATGGTGGGACTAAACAGGGCTCTCAAGCCTATGAAAATATTTTATCATGGACACCAAAATACAAACAAGGTTCTAACTAGGGAACCCATGAATGGTAGGCTCTACCACATGCATTAAAACGCTTCTAAACAACAAAAAATCTTTTGTGTCACAACTCGGTCAGGTTGATCCTAAGAAAAAATGAAATAAGAAATGGATAATGCAAAAATGAAAAAATGCATGACATGGAAAACATAACCTATATACCATTTTTGAGATCATTACCTATATCGACATTGAAGAAAAGATACCAAATAAAAATTTCTTCAAAGTATTGTATATAAGACAAAAGACACTCAACTAGATGTTAATGAGTCCAACATAGAAACCTCTGATAAAAACAAGTGCTATGGGATATAGAATTTGAAAACAAGAAACCCTAAAAGTAAAATATGTACAGATAAATACACAACCTTACGTCTTACGCATAATGTTTCCCAGGTAGAGCCCATTTCTAGGATAAGACCAAGGGTTTATTTGGTAACCAACCTGTAAAGTTTCTAGTTCATAAAGAGGTAGAAAATCCATAATCATAGCTTCAAGGATAGCCTTATATGAAGGTAACTCAACATCCATGAAACCAGGGCTCAACGACACACAAATAACATGGCTCGAGGTCTCACAAATATTAATATCAGAATGAAGAGGAAACACAACATCACTTAGGATAAAAAGGGAAAGCAAGAGCTCACCTTCCCCCATTGGATAAACTACATGATCAATTACCAAGACCTTGTCTCAATAAGGTAAACATGACTATAAATATCCTTTCTCATAAGAAAATGAACACAAAGGATAATATGCCACATAATTCACCCATGGAAAGGAAGAGTCTACTCGAACACCAGGAACATACAAAGGATAAGACTGAGATGAAATAGAACTAGGATGGTGATTATCAAATGAAAGTTGATCAATAGTGGAAATTCTTTTGTTGTGAGGAAAATCAATCACATAGAAGAGCATATAAACCACAACATTCATAGCATAAACATAATCATGCCCAAGAAGCATATTGAAATATAATGTTCCAGGCACCACTGACAAATAGACTAGCATAGTCTTCCCATCTAACGTGATAGAAAACTGAGGAAGAATCCCAAAACATTCACTAGGACTTTTGTCGAAAGATAGCAAATCACTAGTAGTTGACACAATCTTGGAAGAACCCAAAGATTTCCAAGTTCAGGAGGATAAAATACTTGCAGAGGACCCTTCATTTACAATACATCGATACATTCTTGTTCAATTAACTTTAAACCTTATCTAGAAAGGTGTAGAAGAAGGAAATCGAGGTTTAACAAGATCATTGCAATAAAAGGAAACCATACTAGGATTTGGAGGGAGCATACTTAAAGAGAGTTAATTTCCCCCTTGTTGAGAAGGTACTGAATTGGAAATGCTAAATATCTAGTCAAAATACGCATCACTCTCTGGAATAAGAGTGGGGTCAGATGAATATTGCATCAATGAGACCACTTCTCTAGACTCATCACTATATAAGAGAAGAGTGGGATCATCCAAAGATTTCATCAACCTAACCACTTACTCAACTACTAGTTGAATAGGATGTGAGAAGACATTGTCAAGAGATGCATTACCCCCTAAAATTGGAGTGGTATCATATGAGGATTGCATTGGCATGACCACTTCATCAACCAATGATTGAATAGGATGTTGGAAAACTGAATATGACTCAGAACTAGAAGGGGCTTTAGAAAAGGACCACACTCTTCGTACCATGACAATAGCAGGGAACAAATGACTTATGTGATATCCCTTGCAAATATTACAAGGTAACTCGGGCTTATGTCTTATTCGTCTAGGTTTCTCAACAATATCAATACCCCAGCATGACTTGCAATGGTTAGTGGGTTTCCCCTAGCATGACTTCCAGTGTCTAGGTGTTGATGTCCAACATGAATTGTACAGGTTGGTTACATTTGTACAGTATGACTAAAAGTTACTAGACTCTTTCCCCTAGCATGACTTGCAACAGCTAGTTGGATGTCTTCAACATGACTTGTAGAGTTTGTTGATGCATCTCCAACATGACTAGCAGAGGTTGATTTTGTTCTCCCAACATGACCAATAGAGGATGGGTTTTGAACTCTAGTATGACTTGAACGGACTAGTATCTTTCCCCCAACATGAATTTCATAGGTTGGGTGTTGTCCTTCAACATGATTCATAGAGGTTGTTGACCTATCTCCAACATAACTCACAAAGGTTCGTGAATTTTTCTCAGTATGACTCACATTGACTGGAATTGTTCTTCCAAGATGACTTGCAGAGGTTGGTTTCTTTCCTCCAGCATGAATAATAGATGACGGTGGCAAGTCTCCAACATGACTAGTAGAGGTTGGTGACTTCTTCTTCTTACTCTTCCTCTTCCTCTTCCTTTTGGACTTATGGTTACTCATAGCTATACTTTCACCAAAAGAGGGAGAAGGAGGAGAGGTAGAATTCAAGGATGAAGGAGGTAAAGGATCAACATCCATGTGATTACCATGACATAAGGTTCTTATTTGAGAAGAATCAAGAGCATTTGTGATGTTCAGAGTGGTATACAACTAGATCGGTAGTCCTACATTCAAATCAGGAATTTTCAAAGTGGCCATCAAGGTGAAACCAATGTTTCCAAAGAAAGGAAAATAAAAAGAATTCCTTTTGGAAGGGGTCCTTTGGTTGTTATCCTCAAGAATTTTTTCCATTATGTTCTTATGCACAGGTTCATCCATTGTAAAATTGTTCATGTCCGAAAAAGTATCATGCACTAATTTTGGAAAACCAACGGTATGAAAACCTATGACTTCTAGGAGACATATCCATGATTTCAAGAGAAATACTAGGTGTCCTTCCTGACCAGCAAAGCGATTTTTCAACCACCTTGAATCAATGATCCAAAATAGGTGATACAAACACAACCTAAGACCAACTATGTAAAGCAACACTCAGCTAAAAAGTGCTAAGAGAAACATTGCAAAAAATTAACTTCTCCAAAACTTCAATCCAAGTGGATAAGGTCCTGAGTCCAAAGAAATGAAAAAGTCGAAAGGGATCTTCCATATACCGGCATGGGTTGATCAATTCCGAGACCGATGAACGAAGGAGTGATAAGAATTTAACCCTCACTTCATGGGGCACCCTCCAGGGGTACTAATAGAGTGATACGATGTATGCCTCAAGTACTGTAGGAAAACCCATGCAATCACCTCTGAGATACCTAAGAAAAACAACTAAGGATATAAACTCGCAGGCAACATTCGAGGGAACATTTGACAGTCAGGATCCAACGTATGGGTAGGGTAATAAATCTAAAGAATTGAGAGAACCACCTCTCAGAGATGTATGGGAACTAACTAAAACCCCAAAATAAAATATCTCCACAATGCTTTATCCATCTTTGGAGGGGTTATCTCCTTGGCTCTTCATCACACGACCTCGTGTTTGGAACCTATGTGAGGTGTTTCTCAGTGACACCTGTATGAAATTTGGGTTTGAAATATCCCTATATCAGACTCCTATTTTTTTTTACCACCATTGGAGACTTATTCCTCTAATCCTAATCCAAGGCCCTAACCCTAAACTTGTTTATGAACCCTAGAAACAAAGCCTAGTAAATTTTAAATTTAGTGTTCATTTTTTGTGGTTGTTCTTTACTCAAAGGGTACGGAAGTGAAACTAATGTTGTTTGAGACTCTTGAAAAAATGAAACTTATAAGAACACTCGAAAATAAAACTTTTACACTAATTATTCAATGAAAAAGAGTTTCAAAAAATAAAAATGCATGAACAATCTTTCAAACCTTGAAATGCAATGTTTTATCTCTCTCATGCAAAACGCACAATGCGTCCTTTTGAGAAAAGAAAAAGAAGAAAACAAAATAATTTTCTTTGTAATTTTTCCTTTTAAATTATTTCAAGATGAGAAGAAAACAAAATCCTATTCTAATATCTTTTCTTTTTCAAATATAAATAAAAACAACGCAACAGAAAAAAGAAACCTAACTAGCAACAAACTAGGGTTTTTTCATTTTCTTCTTCTTTCTACCAAAGAAAAACTAAATAAAAGATGCTAAAATAAAGATATTTTGTGGTTTTATGTTTTAAAAATCCAATTAAAGCACAAAATAAAAGTCTCAAACTCAAATACAAGCTCAAATTTCAAAAATGACCACAACAACGACCACGAAACCGGGATCTTGAGAACTAGACTAGTCTTATAATGATGCAATCCAAGGGATAAAAGGGAGACAAACATGGATAATTTTTTTTTATTTTCCATTCAAATATAAGGCCTTACCAACCTTCTATATTCCACAAAACGTTTTGGGACCAAAATCTCCAAAAATGACCCCTAGAGAAGCCAAAATAGGGCTTCAAAAAGGCTGATAAACAAGCAAAAAGGTCACTTTTTGGAGGTGTACGTGATTGTCTCCATGGTAGGTCGCATACATAGACTTATATATGCACCTTATATCATTGTATGGATCATGTATGGGCTATGTACGTTCCTTTTCCTTCTACATGGAGTGTATGTATGTTATTTTTCCTTCTACAGTGTGCATATATGACCCAACACTTACATGTTTTTAATAAGGTATGTATGCGCTTAACTCCTATATAAAGGTAGTGTATGTACACATCTATTTTAAAAGGAAAGATTGTATACACTTGGAAAACTTAGGTCTAAATCCAAAAACACAAAATGTAGTAGAGAGATCAAAAGAAATCCAAAAAGAATAGAAACCAAAGAGCAAATCCAAGAATGACTCAAAGGATCCAAGAAGACACTATAGAAACACAACCCAACTTCTAGTGATCTAGGAAAAAAATAAAAAATTAATCCCAGAACATGTACATGACTGTCTCACTAACAACCAACATATCTACATGATTTTTTTCAAGCAAATTTGTGTATGTACACGTTTGTACTCAAAGAAACACGCATACACCCAATAAAAACCCCTCAAAGTTGAGAGAAAAGGGCCTGGAAGACTCGGGAAGGATTAAAAGATTAACAGAATGATAAATAATGGTCAAAGACACAAGAAATATTCAAGATAAATAGAAACCACAAGCACCCCTAATGACCCAAAAAAGGAGAATCCCCACTGGAGTCACCAATTATGTTACGAAAAACAATGTCTTATAGCTATGGGTCAAGGCCGCAATAGAGAAATACCATAAAAGACCACTCCCGGACTCAAATCAAGAAGTTAATTAAGAGCAAATACTTTTAAATAACTATCTTTCAAGGGAAATAGAAGAGGAAAAACTTGGATTCTGACATTTGATGTTGATCGTGCAAGAAGACTTCCACTCCAAAAATATTCTACAACAATCCTTTGAAATATCATGCACACAAAGTGATGAGCAACTGCAAATAGATAGTTATATTATAACTAACTAAAACATGGTTATTACAATTTTCATAATAGATTCAAATTATAAGATGTAAAATACATTAGAAACATGAATCAACACATCAAATTGGATGAGAACGAGAGATATTTTGTTATCAACAACATAAAAAGTTGGTTACAACCTATAACCATTGCGACACGGTCCTGAAACTAGGATCCACGTTCCTCCACCCAAGGCCATATATGATTAAAACTAACTCCAATAGTTTGTGCTCAAACAGGTCCAAGGAAGGAAAATACTTTCTTCCTAACAATATAGGGAGAACACAACTTGTAAAAACAAGGGTTTTTAGATGAAAGGGACAATCTGAGATGCAAGGGGAAAACGGGACTTGCATGACTATAATGAAAATTCCAACATAAGGAGGCATTTCTTTGTTCTTGTTTCCCCCCACCCTAAGGCTCTAATTTATACTCGTTCTTTTACAGTTGAAGTAATTATAGATGGGATACATGAGGTTAGGAACCTGAGGAACCCGTCAACTCTACCTGAAAAGTCAGGATTCATTATTGTTTGAGCCAAAATTAACATGTACGTGAGTTGCAAAATGGAAACTAACTTACATACATGAGATTCTTTAAGGATAGTCGCGTACATCAACAAAGTTGGGGTTTTTTAAAGTATTTTTGAGGAGGAAAAGGGGGGAAATGATCCTTCAAGAAGGGAAAGGGATACATCTCAAGCCAATAAGTCATCATAAGCATATGTGGTGGCAAATGATACTCTAAGAACATTGAAATCTTGGAAGAGTAGGAATTGTTTTTTAAAATACTTGACAAACTAAAACATATCATTCACTAAAGAGTTCCTTGTGAACAATCAACTAACGATATGACATCCCAACTTTCACAAGACTCAATGGATTTGAACTAGATCCAGGTTTAACCTAGGCGCTCATTTAAAATTTATGATACATGTATGCGAACTAGAAGAGTAAAGTAAAAAAAAAATCCCATAGTCAAGGTTCTAGAACCATGTGGAACAACAACTTTAGGAAAGTTGAACTTTAACAAGGTCCAATAGAGTCACCACAATTTAACCCATTGTAACATCCCACTCTTGCGCACTGAGCGAACTTATTCTTTGAGGACACTTGCTCGCAAGTGATCCGGATTATTATGCTATTAGAACATTGATTTTGATTATGAGGCATTATGGGTGGATGACATGTTGTTTTACTGCATTGACATAGACAGGCGCTATTGATTCGGTTTTACTGAGTGTGCAAGATTTTGGACCTCGAGGATGCAGAGGCATCGATGGAACCCCTTGGACTCCAGATCGAGTCAAGGAGTGTACCATTGGGGTTTGATTGTTTTATATGTGATATTAGTGCATTTGATTAGATGATATGATTATGGATATATTGTTCACATGATTCGTTGATGATGTAGGTTGATGATAGCTTTCCGACCAGACTCACATATGGAGTAGAGGGGTCACGCATGACTACCAAAGATGTTGAGGGAGATGTGTGGACAAAAACCCTACCACGACCTACTAGCACTACCTCCGTGGCTTGAAATATAGGTTAATGTTTACCTAGTTCGAGAGGACTGAAAATGTCGTGAGGGCATACTACCACAGTCGCTCATGATGATTCTAAGGGACGCGCAATAAGGCAAGGGCCTTATTCCTTAGAGGCCCTTACTCTCCCACAAGTTCACCTAGCGGAGTGTTGACTCCAGGGGTTTTTGATGTCTACCAAGTTAGTCAAGAGGCGAGTGGAACCCTTGGAGCACGTGGTGCATCCTGAAGGGCACGCCGCACAAGAAAATGGAAAGAGGCGAGTGGCACCCTTGGAGAACGTGGTGCGTCCTGAAGGGAACGTCGTGCAAGAGAAACATAAAGAGGTGAGTGGCACCCTTGGAACACCTAGTGCATCCTGAAGGGAACGTCATGTGGTTAATTAATAAATGAATAAACCTAGATGGATTTAGGACAATAAAGTGTTAAGGAAGATTTGAAACCTTTCCCTTAAGAAAAGAAATGTGTGTCGCCCCGCCTAGGAAATCAAGGTCTAGGTCTAATCTTTGTTGGTGGTAAAATTTTACCTTTGAAAAAAAAAAAAACAATAATAAAGATAATCTTCATTAACCTTGTGACAAGAAGGGGTAAGCAACTAAAGTGTTTTATAAAAATATGTTGGGATAAAAATTAAAAAAGGGGGAAACAATTGTTTTATTATATTAGAATAATTTAAAAATTATGAATTAAAAAGGGAAAAGGGAAAAAGATAATTTCTACACCTGCCAAATTGAGTTCTAAATGAAAAAGGGAAAAGGGGGAAATCCAAAATAATTAGGGAACTAGAAAAAAGAGGAAACCTTAAAAGAAAGAGGAAACTCTAGGAAAAATCAATTAGTCCAACTTAGTAAGGTATCTACCATTTAAGAACTTTCTAATTTAAACTGAACTAGCAAATTAATAATGGGGAAAGTCATTAAAACTTGTAAGGGAATTTGGGGACACCTAGGAGAGATTCTAGGAGTGACTCTAGGTGGGTGAGGGAAATAAGGGTAATTAATTAATTAAAGAAATTAATTTATGGAGGAATGAAGGGGATGGGTGACACTTGTACGGGGATGATTTTTAGGAATTAATTTATTAAACATTAATTTAAATGGGAATTTGGGAAGGTAAAGGGGTTCAAAACTCTATATAATGGAGGGAGGAGAAGGAGGAAAGATCTCTTCTGTTTGCGTAACATTACGCTGCAGAAATCTATACTTGACTGCCTTAGCTTGTGGGAGTTGGGATACCCAGCTCGTTGAGGAGTGGTAGCTTGGCCTTGCAAGGCGAGCTGGGAGCTAGTTGAATCTCTGGATAGTGTGTGTGGCCCCTTTGCAGCTCGGGGGGCTAAGGGGGAAGAAGAGTACCCCTAGCATTGGCTGGGAGGTACCGGTGAAGTCTCGTCGGTCGGAAAGCGGGAGTTGCATGGAGCACGTGAGACATCAACTCAGAGCGGGAGATCAGGCAACGATACACTTTCTTTATTTTTGCATGATAGATTGTAGTAGGATTTATGCTTTGGATATGCATGTTTAATTGGGTAATGAAATTGATGTTCTAGCGTTCTGATTGATGACTGAATTTTTCCTTAGACTGCTCGATGATTGATTGACTCCCATGGCCTTTGTTTCCCTGTATGTCTTGATCATCCTGTGGTTGATTGATTGTGATGATTGCAGTTTATTTTTCCTTCTTCCCTAGCTCACCAGTCCTCGCCTGAGCAGTCAGCCAGGAGCATGATCTACGATCATCGCTTCGGCATTAATAGACCTATGGATCTCAACACCCTTCTTTTATGTGCGAGGATGATGAGCAAAGGATGTTGTTGTCAGTCATCTACCTATGATGTTTTTCCTTGGCTAATGGTTCGCCTTGCGCCTTGATGAGATTATTTAACTTTGCAAATTTGATTGTTGGAGAAGTTTTTCTTCAACCTCGGCATGTTATATCTCATCGTTA
This sequence comes from Picea engelmannii, assembly GCA_009831015.1. NCBI lineage: Eukaryota > Viridiplantae > Streptophyta > Pinopsida > Pinales > Pinaceae > Picea > Picea engelmannii. Next base: position 1,394,814 of record ML778234.1, on the reverse strand, counting down.
TCTCGTTTTACCTCGTTTTTATATCTTGATGGATCAAATTTTAACCCTGCGTTTCTATTCTTCGATAAATTATAACTCTGTGTTTTGTACTGAAGGATAAATTCTCACCCTGCGTTTGTATTCTTGGATAAATTATAACTCTGTGTTTTGTATTGGAGGATAAATTTTAACCCTACATTTTTATTCTTGGATAAATTATAAATCTACGTTGGGTGTTGATGGATAAGTTTTAACCTTCTGTGGTTTTTTATGGCCATTCCTTGCGTCCCTTTTTATTTTATCTACAATTTAAATTGAAGAAGATGATGTGAATATATGATGTCCATTGATTGACAGCTTGCACACGGGAATTAAGCCATCTTATTATAACACGTTGCCTTGAAACCTCATTCCTTGCGTCAACTAGCAGCTAGACTCTAGCTTCCAAGAGTGTTTGAATTCCTTTTCCTTTGATGCATCCAGGTGACGGTTGTGCTTTCTTGACTTTTGCGACTAGCAAATTCTTTTTATGGATTCCGGGAATGTGAATTTTGTTTTAGAACAAGAACCAAAATACTCAACCTGTGACCATCTCCTAAAGAATCCTGCGTAGACTCGTTGGTGTAAAATCTGGCGATGAAGACAATCTTCTCCAGTTGCCTTTTCCTTCTCTATTTACCATTTGTGTGGGTTGAATTTCTGGATAATGTTATTGCTCTGCAACACGTTTTTGAATTCAATTAGCGATTAAGATATGGTACAAATCAATCGGTTGCACAACTTGTGTTCTACCTGTGTTAAATGTGTTCCAATTGCCAGTTATTTAGCCAAGCGATTTATGTATGCATTCCTGGGTTGATTGCATTGATTCTATGGTTTCCAGTTGTACCCACATCTAGTTGTAGTACCAATTCCTTGCTTCCGGTAATTCCATTTACTCACACAACGATTGCTTCTTAAATGGGACAGCTAGGCGAATTCCTTGTTATGTATTTGTACAATGATTCTGCTCGATTTAAGTGGACCGTGTCACTGCTTGGAGGACCATGTTTCGGACCACATTTTTCCCTGGCTTGATGACTGCGTTTTCCAGTCATTCACCCGCCAAATTGCCTTTAATTATGTACTGTGTTTGCAGTTGTTTGTCCATGAGTTTCCTAAATTGTTGACTGTGCCTTTAACCCGTAAATGACATTAGTTTTAGAAAACCAAATAAATGCTTCGGTGTTTATGCCTGAGTTTTTACCTTTACCCGACAGTGAATCTTATTAAAGGTGTATGGCAATAAATCTAATTCAGTGCATGGCCTTAGTCTCTCGTTGAATGTATATGGCTTTATGGCATTTACACTTCTTAGCCAATTCCTTTAATGTTTGTAGACAACTGTCATTTGGTACGTTTAGTAAGGATAGACACATGCGGTAATTTATTGAGTTAATAAATGTTTCATTGTTGCTTTCTGCCTTGATGTAGTTAGTGTTGTTAATGCTATATTAATTGTTAGGTTAATTGCCATGTTAAATTCCTTGTTATTTTCTTTATTAATTGTTATAATGGTAGCATTCTACTTTAAGATTGCTACTATTGTTATTAAGTTAATGGCTAGTTGGATGGAGATTTTGGATTAATATAGATTTGACCATTTAGGTTGTGTTAACGATTAAAATTTGATTGGTGAGTAAATACTGGATTGCAAATTTTATACTTGCTAAATTGAATTATAATTGAGGTTAGATGGCATTTATAATTATAGTTTTAGTATTGATTACTTAGAGTTGCAAGATTGATTGTATTAACGTTTATTTAGTGGGTGCATTATTGACTAATTGTAACTTGACGTGCTCCATTTAGAATGGAACCGATGTTAAAATAGATTGTAATCATGGACCGGTTAGACTGGGTGATTGGTTGGGTCAGGGACAATGTCGTGTATGGGTTGGCGTCACCCCTTGTCTTCGTCCTCTTATGTCTCGTCGACCTTTTGTGTGGGGTGTAGGTATAGTCTCCTAGTCAGTATTCAGCTCCTAGCGCATTGGAGTTTTCTAGAGTCCTTGGTCTGGACAGCTTATGTTTGCGCCAAGGTATGGACACGTCTATCACCTATGGGATAGCGGTGAACGAGATTGTTAAGCCCTAATATTGGCTCATTACCCCTTAATTGGGGAATATTATATTAGTAATTTTATTTTATTTATTTCGACTTTAGGCCATTAGTTGTAATTATACTTCCTAGTCTCCTATATATACCAAGGAGACATTTTCATTTTGAATCATCTTGTACTTGAACATTTAAGTGGGGTAAAAAGAGGTTTCCCCCTCGAAGAGGCTTATTATCTGAAATTATCTCTTTATAAGGCGTTGAGTACTTTTTCTGAGGTTTTTCTATTCTATATTGATATTTGGTTCTTAACATATGGTATCAAAGCTTAAGGTCTTGGGGTTTCGCTGCTACATCTGAGACACCTTGGGTTTTGGAATCTTCCTGAACTGAGTCATTGAGAAATTTTTGCTATAAAAACATTTCTGTAATGTTTCAGACCGTGAACTTCGGAGTCTATTCACATAAATTAGTAAGGTATCTGTGGTAAAAATTCCAGCTTCTGGGTCATCTTAAATTTGTATATACACCCTGTGTACGATAGGGTATCTGATTAGTCCTATTGACTAGTCTCAAGAAGGTGTTCCAGGTAAAACACTCATAACTTCTTCCTAGAGTATCCAAATTGAGTGGGACTAGTTTCATTGGATCATGGATAGTCTAGAGTATTTCGTATATGAGTTTCATAATTTAATATCAATTATTTTGTGTGGGGCACACTATACAAGTGAGATCTTTGGGAAAGGCCAAAAATCAGCAAGTTGTGGGGAACTTACCATAAATTCCACTTGGCACATCCAATTTTGATTAGACCTCTCTGGCATTGTAGAGAATAAATATCATAGAACTACATAAAAGAAAGTTTCATACCTAGAAGGGCCGAAACTTGGGAGATACAACAGAATAAAGATTGTCTAGCAGAACCACCTCAAAATCAAGGTTCAAAAGTGATACTTGGCCAACATGCCACCCAAAAAGGGAACTTCTACACCAAATAAGCCTCCATACAATCCTACTTGGACTCTTGATGAAGGTGAAGAAATGCATAGGGATATAAATGATTTACAAAAAAATATAGTAACAAAAGATGAACTACAAAAGATGGAACCTAAGTTGGAGGCAAAGATGGATGGTTTAAAAGAAGAGATCATGGAAGTATTGAAAAATTTCGTAACAAAGAAGACACCTGAAAGTAAAAATGCATCCCATGAAATTCATGATGAGGAAACAAGGAAGGTAAATCAAGAATGGATAAACTCCAACTTTGGTTTGAAGACCAACCACGTTCCTAAGATAGATATGAGGAAATTTGATGGAAAGGGCCCAATCACATGGATACTTTAGATGGAGCAATTATTTGATCTACATAATGTGACACATACACAAAAGGTACGAATTGCTTCTTTATATTTAGAACCTAATCAATTTGTATGGTATCAATGGCTTTGTTCTCGCAAATCACTCGTCACTTGGAAAATTTTCATGGAAGAAATGATAGCACACTATGAGGATACAAGG
>ML778234.1:1354111-1376040 GCA_009831015.1 Picea engelmannii | reverse complement strand
AATGTTTTCCATGTTTCATTACTGAAGAAATATGTACATGATGCTAATCATATAATTGACTGGTCTGTGATCCAGGTGGAACCGGAGGGAGAATTTCTACCAGAACCCCAATGCATATTGGACAGAAAGGAAACCCCACTCCGAAACAGAACCATTGCACATGTCAAGGTGCAGTGGAAACATTTTGGCCCAGATGAGACTACATGGGAGATGGAAGATGCCATGAGACATGCGTATCCGATTTTGTTTACTTCTGTAAATGAAATTCATGTTAGTAGATAAGAACATCGAGGACGATGTTGCTTTTAAGGGGGAGGGAATTGTAACACCCTGTTTCCCCCAACTTGTAAATATATATATATCTGAACTGACCAAGAACTATGGCAAACTCATAAATATGATTATGTGATGTAAATGGACCTTGAGGAAGAGGCAAATGAATGTGAATAACATTCTGAATTTATTGCAGGAATGTTGATGAGGGGATGTGCAGAAAAAAAAGACCACGATGGCAGTGGAAGGCACCTGAAAAGGTGGCGTTAACTTCCATCGAGAATTAAATACCGTATTTGGACTCCACTGGCCCGGAGAACCAAAAGCGGCTCGCTGGCCCTGAAATTCAATGCCTCGCAGGCTAGTAGGCGGATGGATTGATGAGGGATGGGATGGTGAACCGCCCATACATAGAGTCGTCAGGCCTGATCGATGCGAGGGTAATCGTGCCACATGCAACCTCATGAGAGGATAAGGCGTATGGCAGAAGCGATTGAAAGCGAAGATGTGAGGGGAACTCTGGTATTATGCAGAGTGAGTGATAACAGAGAGGAAGGATTGCAACCTTCACTCCTAGTCACTGGCAGACAGAGAGACGCGGTCTCAAAGCATAGTGGTCTCAGCTCGGGGGTGGCTAGTGGTAAATCCGTTGGGATTCGTTGAGCCTACGGTTGGGTGGAAACGAGCACCCCTCTCAGTAGTCGCACCCTCTTCTGGTGTTATTTCTGATAAGTGTTATATATATTGCATCTTGAAATTCATAGACTGGTATATGTATATATATGCTCATAGAACTGTGAAATTGTGAATGATTTCAGTGTTAGAATGTCGATGTAGTGTTTGATAAGAATGAATAGATATATTCTTATAATAGAAGAAACTATGCAGGATTTATGTTGATAAATGGATTTGATTATGCATGAGCTGAACCAAGTTAGACATTCCAGTCCATCCTCGAGAGTTTGTTTCCCTTTGTCTATTTCCAGGAATGCCCTGGATTAGATCTCTTCACAGAGATTCCCTTCTTAGAAAGTCTTACCAAGAACCTGGAAAAAGGACTTGAATGTGCAAGTCTTAGCAACCCTGTATGAAGGGGAATGACCCTCTTAAAAATCTCGAAGTAGCAGCGTAGGGATAAGTATTGATCAACGGATGAGATCCTGTCGGGGAACCTGCGGTCATTCACGATCGTTAAATCGAAGGAATGAACAAGGGCGTTAGTTGCCTTAACCCTTTTTCCTCTATCTTCGTGAATAGCGAGGAAATCCGAATCGTAGACCCCCAGGCTCCATGAGAACATCTGGACCATTGGTTTTTCCACATCCAAAGAGCAGTAGGAAAGGGCGCAACATCGGGATCGATCCAAACCGTCAGATATTAGCTAGGAAACCCGACAACCATTAGATCTATAGGGAGATAGACGAGGGTTAAGCCTCGTGAATAGGGGCAAAAACGATTAGAGCCGTCCATCTGAGGAGGACAGGTGGCAGAGATCCAGAGATCTCATGAGATCGAAGGTTCGCGGGGTAGGAGTCCAAAAGTTAGATGCTCCAAGTCGCGAATGGCGAAGCCACGAGAGGATCAGAGTTGTCCATCCGAGGAGGACAGGTGGCAGAGATCCAGGGATCTCGTGAACTTTAAGGTTCGCAGGGTAAGGGTCCAAGCATTTGGTGCTACAAGTCACGAGACGCGAGGAGTGAGAAAGAAGGGTAGCCGTTGGATCTGGGTCGCAGGAGAACCGTCAGATCTACACGTAGGATCGTGTATCGGGGTTTCGTAGGTTGAAGCTCTTGATCTTGGCAACAGAACCTGCGAAGTCACAAAGTGCGATATTCTGACGAGATCATAACTGCCCATTATTTGGGATGCGTGTCAGGAGATCCCGAGGAGTCGGGGATCGAAGAATCGGAGTTTTCGAAGGCGTGAAACTCTTACATGTTGGAGTCGCGAAACGCGATACTCCGACAGGTAGGAATATAGCGTGGGGCCACACAGGAGTCGGTGGAGGATAGGTGGCAGGTTAAAAACCGGGAGCCATCGGAGAATCGGGATTTGAGGAGTCGGGAATCCCGTAGGCGCATGCATTTGGGTATCGAAAACCCCAAAACCCCGACAAAGGGGTAAGGTTGTGGTCACGGGGTGATGGTTACGTGGACCAGGGGCTGAGCCAGGAGGGCTAGCGTGAAAAAGGCGCGTCGGGAATCGAAGAATCGCGAGTCTTGGGGATGTTCGCACATCGACATTGAAAACGCCGAAATACCGATAGGAGTCTAGGACTGTGGCCATATGAAGGCAGGTCATGTAGACCAGCAGCATAGCCGGAAGGGCTAAGGTGAAAAGGAACTCATCGGTAATCGGGGATTCTGTCCCTTGGGGAAAAATGAAAAATTTTACTACGTTATAGTGGGTATGTGACACTCGGACAACGGAGGAGCATGATGAGCACTTGCGATTGGTACTATAGTGTTTGGGAGAGCACAAATTGTATGGGAAGTGGTCCAAATGATCATTTTATCAATTAATGATTCACTACTTGGGGCATGTCATCTTCGACAAAGGTATATTCGTGGATCCAACAAAGGTCGAGGCTATTATGGAATGGCATGCGCTGATGAATGTCCCAGAAGTGCGTAGCTTCATGTGTTTAGAAGGATATTATCGACGGTTCATCGAGGGATTTTCGAAGATAGCGAATCCGATCACGAATTGCAGAAGAAAAACAAGAAGTGTTTTTGGACCAAGAAATGCGCGTTATCATTTCGGAGGCTCAAGGAGTTGTTGACAACAACACCGATACTAAAGGTCCCTTACATGGACAGGGACTTCTTGGTATGCATTGACACATCCAAGGAAGGCTTAGGCAGAGTCTTGATGCAAGACGAACAAGTGATCACTTACATCTTGAGGAAACTGATAAGGCATGAGGAGAACTACGCGATGCACGATTTGGAGTTGTTAGGCATTGTATATGCCTTGAAGTTTTGGAGACACTACCTTTTTGGATGAAAATTTGAACTAAACACTGACCACTATGGACTACAACACATCTTTACGCAAAGCGACCTGAATACGCAACGACAACATTGGTCAAAATTGCTTAGTGAGTATGACTTCAAGATTACTTACATAAAAGGAATAGTGAACCTAGTGGCATATGCAATGAGTCGAAGACCATGCATATTTTCGGTGTTTCCTCTTCAGACAAACCTATGTGAAAAGATTCTAACTTTACAGTGTGACGATGACTTGTACAAAGAGGTCGAGGGTTTTATCGGACAAAAAACAATGATGGTACCAATATTTGAAGGATTTACATTTTATGACGATAGATTATTGAGGTTTAAAAATCGGATTTACGTACCACCGAATGACGAGTTGAAGATATTGATCCTAAGAAAGGCTCATAGAGAAGTCTACATGTCTCACCAAGGAGTCACAAAGATGAGGGTAGATCTTAAACCCTTATTCTTCTGGAAGGGAATGAAGGCAGACATAGTCAATTGTGTGGCCAGATGTCTAGAATGTCAGCAGGTAAAATATGAGCATAGACATCCAGCAGGATTACTACAACCACACGCTATTCTAGAATCGAAATGGGAGGTTATTTTGATGGATTTTATTGTTGGATTGCCACTGAAGACAAGGAGACACGACTTGATTTTCGTAGTAGTAGACACTCTAATGAAGAGTGCTCACTTTATTCCTATGCCTATGACGTATTAGGAACCTGACATAGCTAGAGTTTTCATAAGTGAGATTGTGAGGTTGCATGGCATGCCTAAGAGGATTATATTCGATCGAGGATCGGTGTTTACTGAATGATTTTGGACGAGTTTCCAAGAGGCCTTGGGAACCCATCTTAACTTCAGTACAACGTATCACCTAGAGACTAACGGGAAGACTAAGCGAATGAACCAAACCTTGGACGACATGTTGTGCATGTACGTGATGGACCAACAAAAGCGTTGGGAAGAATTCTTGCCACTAGTGGAATTCACTTATAACAACAGTTACCAAAGAACCATTAAGATGGGATTGACTTGAGGATAGGGTCCTGGTGGGACCAAAAGTGATTCAAGAAATGGAAGAGAAAATGAAAACAATAAGACGAAGGATTAAAGAAGCGCAGGATCAACATAAGAGTTATGCCGATGCGCACTGTGTCAACTGTAGTTACAAGGTCGACGATCGAGTCTTCTTGGAGGTTAAACCACATAGGAGTTCAATCAATTTTGGAAAGGGGGATAAACTCTCTCCTAGGTTCGTGGGACCTTTCTATATTGTGGAGAGAAAGGGGCATGTGGCCTATCGACTAGCCTTGTCTGATTCTTTGAGGCATATGCACGATGTTTTTCACATATTTGTTTTGAGACATTATATTAGTGATCCTACACATGTTATTAACATGAGTTCTTTGCAAGTGTCGGACGAGGGGGCGCTCACGGCTGAGCCAATCCACATCCTGGTTTATCGCATTCGACAACTACGGTGTCGAACAGTAGATCAGGTCAAGGTCCAGTGGGACAATTATAGTCCGCACTTGGCAACCTGGGAGGACGGAGGACGCATATGATATGCGCCAACAGTTTCCATTTTTGTTTGATAGATAGACTTATGATACCGTGATACAAATTATTTTGGCACTTATACTGTGAAACTTCCGAACGAAGTTTAGACCAAGAGGGGGTGTATGTAACATCCCTCTCTTGCACACTGAGCAAACTTATTCTTTGAGGACACTTTCTCGCAAGTGATCCAGATTATTATGCTATTAAAACATTGATTTTGATTATGAGGCGTTATGGGTTGATGACATGTTATTTTACTGCATTGACATAGGCAGGTGCTATTGATTCATTTTTACTGAGTGTGAAGGATTTTGGACCTCGAGGATGCAGAGGCATTGATGGAACCCCTTGGACTCTGGATCGAGACGCGGAGTGAACCATTGGGGTTTGATTGTTTTATATGTGATATTAGTGCATCTGATTAGATGATATGATTATGGATATATGGCTGACATGTTTCATTGATGATGTAGGCTGATGATAGCTTGTCGACCATACTCACATATGGAGTAGAGGTGTCACGCACGACTACCACAAATGTTGAGGGAGAGGTGTGGACAACATACCTGCCACAACCTACTAGCACTCTCGCCCTGGCTCAAACTGTAGGTTAACGTTTACCTAGTTCGAGAGGACCCACGATGTCATAAGGGTAGACTACGACAGTCGCTCACGACGATTCTAAGGGGCGCACAATAAGGCCATGGCCTTATTCCTTAGAGGCCCTCAGTCTCCCACAAGTTCACCTGGCGGAGTATTGACTCCAAGGGTTTTTTATGTCTACCAAGTCAGTCAAGAGGTGAGTGGCACCATTGGATCACGTGGTGCGTCCTAAAGGGAACGTCGCACAAGAAAATGGAAAGAGGCGAGTGCCACCCTTGGAGCACGTGGTGCGTCCTGAAGGGCACGTCGCGCAAGAGAAACAAAAAGAGGCGAGTGGTACCCTTGGAGCACCTAGTGCGTCCTGAAGGGCACATCGCGTGGTTATTTAATAAATGAATAAACCTAGATGGATTTAGGACAATAAAGTGTTAAGGAAGATTTGAAACCTTTCCGTTAAAAAAAAAAGTGTGTCGCCCCACTTAGGAAATAAAGGTCTAGGTCTAATCTTTGTTGGTGGTAAAATTTTACCTTTTTTAATATATATATATATATAGAAAATAAAATAAATAATAAAGATAATCTTCATTAACCTTGTGAAAAGAAGGGGTAAGCAACTAAAGTGTTTTATAAAAATCTGTTGGGATAAAAATTAAAAAAAGGGGGAAATAATTGTTTTATTATATTAGGATAATTTAAAAATTATTAATTAAAAAGGGAAAAGAGAAAAAAGTTAATTTCTACAATTGCAAAATTGAGTTCTAAATGAAAAAGGGAAAAAGGGGAAATCTAAAATAATTAGGGAACTAGGAAAAAGCGGAAACCTTAAAAAAAGAGGAAACTCTAGGAAAAAGCAGTTAGTCCAACTTAGTAAGGTATCTACCATTTAAGAACTTTCTAATTTAAACTGAACTAGCAAATTAATAATGGGGAAAGTCATTAAAACCTGTAAGGGAATCTGGGGACACCTAGGAGTGATTCTAGGAGTGACTCTAGGTGGGTGAGGGAAATAAGGGTAATTAATTAATTAAATTAATTAATTTATGGAGGAATGAAGGGGATGGGTGACACTTGTACGGGGATGATTTTTAGGAATTAATTTATTAAACATTGATTTAAATGGGAATTTGGGAAGGTAAAGAGGTTCGAAACTCTATATAATGGAGGGAGGAGAAGGAGGAAAGATCTCTTATGTTTGCGTAATGTTACGTTGGAGAAATATATACTTGAATGACTTAGCTTATGGGAGTTGGTACACCTAACTCGGTGAGGAGTGGTAGCTTAGCCTTGCGAGGCGATCTAGGAGATAGCTAAATCTCTGGATAGTGTGCATGGCCCCTTTGCGGCTTGGGGGGATAAGGGGGAAGAAGAGTACCCCTAGCATTGGCTGGGAGGTATTAGTGAAGTCTCATTGGTCAACAAGCGAGATTTGCACAAAGCACGCGAGACATCAACTCAGAGCGGGTGATCAGGCAATGGTACACTTTCTTTATTTTTGCATGATACATTGTAGTAGGATTTATGCTTTGGATCTGCATGTTTAATTGGGTAAGGAAATTGATGTTCTAGAATTCTAATTGATTACTGAAGTTTTCCTTAGCCTTCTCTATGATTGATTGACTCCCATGGCCTTCGATTCCTTGTATGTCTTGACCATCCTGTGGTTGATTGATTGTGATGATTCTGATATATTTTTCCTTCGTCCCTAGCTCACCAGTCCTCGCCTGAGAAGTTGGATAGGAGCCTGATCTATGGTCATTTCTTCGGCGTTAATAGACCTATGGATCTCAATGCCCTGCTTTTTTGTGCGAGGATGATGAGCGAAGGATGTTCCTGTCAGTCGTCTACCTCTGATGTTTGTCCTTAACTGATGGTTCGCCTTGCGCCTTGATGGGATTATTTAAATCTGCAAATTTGATTGTTGGCGAAGGTTTTCTTCAACCTCGGCATGTTTATATCTCGTTGTTATCATGTTTTACCCTATTTTTATATCTTGATGGATCAAATTTTAACCCTACGTTTTTGTTCTTGGATAAATTATAACTCTGCATTTGGTACTGGAGGATAAATTCTCACCTTGCGTTTTTATTCTTGGATAAATTATAACTCTGCGTTTTGTATTGGATGATAAATTTTAACCCTGTGTTTTTATTCTTGGATAAATTATAAATCTGTGTTCGGTGTTGATGGATAAGTTTTAACCCTGTGTGGTTTTTGATGGCCATTCGTTGCGCCCCTTTTTCTTTTCTCTGCACCTTAAATTGAAGAAAACGATGTGAATCTGCGATGTCCATTGATTGACAGCCTGCGCGCAGGAAGTAAATCATCTTATTATAACCCATTGCCTTGAAACGTCATTCCTTGCGTCAACTAGTATCTAGACTCCAGCTTCCAAGAGTGTTTGAATGTATTTTCCTTTGATGCATCCGGGTGACAGTTGTGCTTTCTTGACTTCTGTGACTAGCAAATTATTTTTATGGACTCCGGGACTGTAATTTTTTTTTTAGAACAAGAACCAAAATCCTCAACCGGTGACCATCTCCTAAAGAATCCTGTGTAGACTCGTTGATGTAAAATTTGGTGATGAAGACAATCTTCTCCAGTTTCCTTTGCCTTTTCTGTTTACTGTTTGCATGGGTTTAATTTCTGGATAATGTTCTTACTCTGCAACACATTTTTGAATTCAATTAGCGATTAAGATCTGGTACAAATCAATCGGTTTCATAGCCTGTGTTCTACCCATGTTAAATGTGTTCCAATTGCCAGTTATTTAGCCAAGAAATTTATGTATGCATTCTTGGGTTGATTGCATTGATTCTATGGTTTCCAGTTGTACCCATGTCTTGTTGTAGTACCAATTCCTTGCGTCCGGTAATTCCATTTACTCACACATCGATTGCTTCTTAAATGGGACAGCTAGGCAAATTCCTTGTTCTGTATTTGTACAACGATTCTGCTCGATTTAAGTGGAATGTGTCCCTGCCTGAAGGACCACATTTTGGACCACATTTTTCCTTGGCTTGATGACTTCATTTTCCAGTCATTCACCCCCCAAATTACCTTCAATTGTGGACTGTGTTTGTAGTCGTTTGGCCACGATTTGCCTAAATTGTTGACTGCGTCTTTAACCTGTAAAAGACATTAGTTTTAGACAACCAACTAAATGCTTCAACGTTTATGCCTGAGTTTTTACCTTTACATGGCAATGAATCTTATTAAAGGCCTATGGCAGTAAATCTAATTCAGCACATGGCCTTAGTCTCTCATTGAATGTATATGGCTTTATGGAATTTACACTTCTTAGCTAATTCCTTTAATGTTTGTAGACAACTATCATTTGCTACGTTTAGTAAGGATAGACACATGCGGTAATTTATTGAGTTAATAAATGTTTCATTGCTTCTTTCTGCCTTGATGTAGTTAGTGTTGTTAATGCTATATTAATTGTTAGGTTAATTGCCATGTTAAATTCCTTGTTATTTGCTTTATTAATTGTTATAATGGTAGCATTCTACTTTAAGATTGTTACTATTGTTATTAAGTTAATGGCTAGTTGGATGGAGATTTTGGATTAATATAGATTTGACCATTTAGGTTGTGTTAATGATTAAAATTTGATTGGTGAGTAAAACCTGGATTGCAAATTTTATACTTGCTAAATTGAATTATAATTGAGGTTAGATGCCATTTATAATTATAGTTTTAGTATTGATTACTTAGAGTTGCAATATTGATTGTATTAACTTTTATTTAGCGGGTGCATTATTGACTAATTGTAACTTGATGTGCCCCGTTTAGAATGGAACTGGTGTTAAAATAGATTGTCATCATGGACTGGTTAGACTGGGTGATTGGTTGGGTCGGGGATGATGTTATTTATGGGCTGGCGTCATCCCTTGTCTTCATCCTCTTGTGCCTCGTTGACCTTTTGTGTGGGGTGTAGGTATAGTCTCCCAGTCAGTATTCGGCTCCTAGCGCATCAGATTTTTCTAGAGTCCTTGGTCTGGACATCTTATGTTTGCACCAAGGTATGGACGTGTCTATCACCTGTGGGATAGCGGCAAACAAGATCTTGGCCGGAGTCGGTGCTTTCTGTGTGGGTGTTGTCAGGTGTTGCAAGTTGCTTTTGGTGCATGGGTTGAATGCCTTTAAGAGTTGTGTTTGCACGCCTTGAGGTTCTCGTCTTGTTTGGCTAGGTCATTGTTTCGCGATGGGGCTGTTGTCCCTTAGCTTGCAGGCGTGGTTGTGTTTATGTCGGGTGGGCATTCGTTCCTCCTAGTTATTCTATACATGTTTTGCCCAGTTTCCGTTGTGTCTGTGCGTGGTGTCATAGTTTTATGTTGCCTGGGTTGCATGCTTCTGTTCTTCGTCTGTGGTGTGGTCATCTGTTGTCATCGTTTCCTTCTTGCCTCTTAATTCTTAAAACAAAAGAAAAAAAAAATTGCTTAGCCCGTGGTCGTAACGAAGGGGTTGTTACACCCATTTAATCATATTAAAGGTTGCATAGCTCAAACAAAAATCTATAAAGGCACGTTAACCTCCTAGTTCATGCATACAAGTTTTAAATTATACATGTTTATATATATATATATATATATATATATATATATATATGTATAACAAACAGCTATACAGTTAAAGGTCACAGTCCTTACGTCATACTAAATAAAATACTACGCATGACCTCTACATAAATGTATTGACAATTATATCAAGTTTCTTGAATTCATAAATACATATTTAGATCATAAATAATTGATACTAGAAGATAACTATAATCATTTCACTTCATTTAGATTAAATAGAAATTAATAATACTATGTGCAAACTTACTCAAATGCACAATTAAATCACAGAGTTCGAAAATAAATCTTGCGCATAACTTACAATAATACAATATTAGATATATAACCAGTTTCTTAGTTAATATATTGAGATTCATTGGACTACAATTCCTATTCCTTAATTTGTTTTTTACACAATAAGGTATATATATGTCGTTGCACATATTTCTACATAAAAAAAAAAATTGTAAAAAACTTGTGCTATCATCTTAACTCAAATTTTCCCATGGTTGTATTAAATAAAAAAATAACAATGTTACTCAATATTCATTTTAACAACAATAAACACTAAAACAAATGTGTACTATAATTGGATGATTTTTTTCGAGGATTTGTGTAACTAGTTGGAATGTTGTGTCAATTCATCGGAGTTGTGTCACTTTTTCCAAGCCTTCGTCAATCCTCGTCAAAACATGCCAAACACTAAAGAGAATCATCGGTTACCTCCCTATCAATGCCAGTGGGTAATCTTCTTCCCCTCGAGCTGCAAGAGGGTTGTATGGAAACCAACCCCTAACTAAAAGAATTGGTCCTCATGCTTGCAAGCATTGAGGTTCCCACCTATAAGACTACACCAATGTCCAAACTCACAAATAGAATTTATCATAGGTCAAATGGTCATTATGACGACCATCCAATAATAGGGAGATAGAAGTCCCTTTTTTATCTTTAGCCCTTTCCTTTTATATCAAAAGACATGGTTGAATCATGTTATTCACATGCATCATTAATAATTTAATAATGAACTTAAATGGATTATTCATCCTTACCTGTGTCACCTATATGCAAGTTTACACATGAAAATGCTAATTATTAATTTAGTTTAATTCATTTCCCTCACCTAAATTTTGAATCCCTACAATCTCTCATAGATCTCTCCTAGATATCCTCCCAAAATCCCATGAAAATATTTAGTGTCTCGATTTAATTAATGCAATTCCCACTTAACTCAATACCCTACCTTTTTTAAGTAATTAATGCAATTTCCACTTAACTCAATACTCTACCTTTTTTTAGTTTCTTTTTAACTTGAATTACGATTCTTCCCTCCACCTTTTATTCCCTTTAAAATCATCATATAATTAAAATTTTCCATTAATTTAATTTGTTTAAATTACAAAATGCACTTAACTCAATACCCTATACCCTATCTTTTTTTAGTTTCTTTTCAACTTGAATTAGGATTCTTCCCTCCACCTTTTATTCCGTTTAGAGTTATCATGTAATTAATTTTTTCCATTAATTTAATTTGTTTAAATTACAACATGCAGATAATGAAATGAAACTCATTTCTTAGTTATGTTTTAAATTATATTTCACTTTATCCAACATTACTAAGTAAAACATATTTTGTATTATTTAATAAAATTTACTCTTTTCTAAGGGCATGATATATTTTAAAGCTTTTACTAAATGATAATCTTTAAGAATATTTTACATCCTTCCTTTAGTTTATTTATCATTTATACTTTTACATATTCATCCCTAATTTGATGAAAATGCTTAGGGTGTCATGTACATCATTCTTTTTAGGACGTAATTGTGTACTACAAGGGTTTCATGTGTGTTTTTCAAGCATCCAACTTTGAGCAATGGGAAGAGAGATCGTGTTAATTATGGTCGTGCCCCTATTTGTGAAACTAATGGATGCCGAGGAATAATGATTTCATCATATTGCACGCCCCTCAATTTATCCTCATGTGATCGAGTTCATGTCCTAATCTCACAACATCGTGCAACTGCTTGAGAAAAAGTGTCCCGCACTTTTCAACTTCAAGCATAGTGCTAGTGATAGTAAGTGTAATCAAAGAAGTTTTTTCACCTCTCCCCGTAGTAATGGTCTATCTCTATACAACCATGTTACTCCTATGTGAGTCATATCAGCAAGCATAATCCATGTAATATTAGTAACATGTCTAATATATGTTATCAATCTCACGTAAATCAACATCTTAAAAATTATTGTCTTAATTATTCATGAACATATCATGCATTTAATTAAACCATTTTAACATTACATTTAATTAAACCATTGACTCCTCTGTAAATGATGTAAATGATGGAAGATCAAGCTCCACATTTTTGTGTTGATGCTCACAACCTCTTCTCTGCAAAAACCTTGTCAGCTCTCACCTTTGTCTGGGCCACCACATAAAAATATATAATATTAAGTGATAATAATAATAATAATAATAAATAGTTAATAATTATCTAAAGGATGCATCCTTTCATGGATGGTCACCACATGAGCCTTTAGGTTCTCTATATATTTAGCACTCTCATTGTACATATATTCATTATATATTATCTATTTTATCTTATTCAATATATTTTCTTTTCTAATTATTTATTCCATTTATGATGGATGTCCCTCGAAAGAATCTCTTTACATTGGTATCAGTGTATCAAACTAAGTTCTAATTCGACTTTTAGCCACACTAAATTTAATAAGAGCTTCTCTGAGATTTTGACCACACTAAATTTAATAAGAGTTTCTCTGAAATATATATATATATATATATATATATATATATATATATATATATATATATATATAAAGTGAAATACGCTGTAAATTTTGAAGTCTATAACAAAAATAAAGTTCAAAGAAGATATTCCAGTGAAAATTCAAAATAAGTATTTAATTGGTTTATAAATAAAATTTACACAAGAAAAATAAAAGAAGTTATTACCATATTTCAAGAAGAAGAGAATTAAAAATATAAATAAATAACAAATAAAAAAAATAATAAAAAAAAGAAAAAATAAAGAAAAGAAAAAGGTAATTTAAAAAAAGAAGTAATAGTAAATTTTGCTTTCATTGTTGGTGGTTTACTAGCCCATAGTTTTGGTAAACCATTGACTCATGGTATTTTCTTTCCCTATAAAAAAAGAATTTACAACCATAAATTTTTACAACTTTCTATATATACTTGGTAAAATAAAAAATCAATGACTTAAGTCTTTTGGAGTAATATTAATTCAACCAAAATCAAAATATAATTTAGCTAAGTTAATTAACTTGTGTAAAGGATATTCATAAAGCAAAAGTAAAAAGATAGAGTACCATATTAAATATTAAATATTTTGGAGTTAAAGATATCCAAAAAAAACTAGAAAAGGCTTTATAATAATTTATAAAGGATATCATCATAAATTTATCTAAATATAAAAAAAACAAGATTGAAAGATTATTATATTTTTAAAAGTGAAATGGATCTTGGAAAGTGAAGGGCACTTAAAAGAGAAAAAAAATATAGAACAAAATAATATATTCCAAAATTAAAAAATTAAAAAAAAATGTGAAAAAAAGTATTATTTTAAAAGTGTATTCATAAAATTTATACATTTATTAAAAAAAAAAAGTAAGAAGTGAACTATGACATCGATGTCATAAAGAAAACATTTTTGACAAAATGTCCCTATTGGGAAAAAGAAGAATACTATGAAAAGAACCTTATGAATGGAACTAGCCTTATGAATAAAACTTATTATAAACATTTTAAAATATGTAATATATTTTATTAAACTTATTATAAATATTTTTTTTTAAGTAAAAAAATGTATTACCTGCTATATTATATTAACAAAAGATACAGAGAGATACAATGGTGCTGCAGCCACCAAATGTGCCGCCATTTTACAAGAAACCAGCACAATTTGGGGCGCGTATGTTTTTTCTGGAAAAAAAAACCAGGAAAGATGGCCATACATCATCTTGACTCTGAACAACAAGATTAAAAGCAAAAAGGAGCCCTAGCATGGCTGGAAGCGAAAGAAAAAGCCAGACTAAAAATGACATGATCAAATACCCGGTGGCATGTCACCCTCGTCCTCCTGCCACGCTACTCTGGCCTGAATGACAAACGGTTGGGCACACGTTGGACATTTTTGATTCGTCGGGGCATTGGAGTAAGCATCCAAAAGCATATCCAAACATTGTCCCATTAGGAGGGCTCTATGCTCCTGGTCTTCCATTTGTCCTTGAAGTTCAAACACAAGGTCTAGGTGTGCCACGTGGAGGAATGGTGGCTGGGCATCGGATCGTGCATGCATTCCCTTTGTGTCTGTCTCGCTTGGAATAACTGTCCCTGCTTCTGCGCTGGCCTCATATTTTTCCATGGCTGCTATGTTTGTATGGTACACCGTTACCACGCAGGTCCTCTGCGAGACCACATCCATGTAAGGCACTTCCTCAACATAACACGTTGGGAAATCCTCACAGAGCTTCCTCCTTGTGTTGTCTCTTTCTTGAGTGTCTTCCGTGTATGGTATTTCCTCGACGTAATAGGTTGGAAAATCCTCCTCAAGCCTCCCTCTCATGCTACTTCCAGCTAGAGTTTCAGGTGTAGTTGGAGGATTTTCTTCTTGTGTAATGCCTATGGGCTGTCAATTATCCAGTGTTGGTGGGGTCTGGGAGCGCTCCTCCGTCGCAGACTCAATTGCAAGGGCATGAAGTGCGAGACGGGCAACCCTTTCTCTCTGACGAAGAATGGAGTTGGCCAGCGAGAGTGCTCTTTCCATATGTTGTCTCCTTTGGCGTTGAGCAGCGTGGGTGTACCAAGCCGACCCCCGACGAGGCTTGCCTCGCTCCCTGGGCATCGTGGAGTAGGAGTAGGTATCAAACTCACCAGGGCTCGAAGAATTCTGAAGGATGCAAAGAAAAACACACCAGAGCTCACAGTTGGCCGAAAATTGCAGAGCAAGGATGAGCAGAATGTGACCATGCCTCTTTTCTTTCACAATCTTGTGGGATGGTTGTGCCTGTCCTCGCAATAACTCTGCCATACTAAATGCTTGCAGTGTCGGCCCTCTCCCGCGAGGGAGAAGTTGCTCACCCGGAGGTCTGCTGTAATGGCCTTCTCCCATCGTTAATGTTGAATAGATGAAGAGCGACCTACCACATTTAAACCGACGCTGAGCTCCATACCAAGTGGCAGTGTTGTGCAACGTGTCACCCCATCCGGGACTTATTATAAACATTTTAAAATATGTAATATATTTTATTAATTTTATAAGAAATTAGATTAATTTATTAAAATAATAAAAAAAAATGGTTTTTATAGGGCTATATTTATAATTATAAATAAATATATATTATCGTAAATTTCAATCAGAGTTAAAAAGGTCAGTTAATTTTGTGATAGCGAAGTACCTTTGAAAACCCTCCTGCAACGACCGTTCTGTTCATAGGGATCCATAATATCATTATTTTCGATATAATCCATCTAAATATGCTATCGAGAAATAGTGATGGGAGATATGTACTAAAGGGTTTGGTTAGCCATTATAAAGACTTTCTTACAGGAGTGTTCGAAAAATATTTTAACAATGTCTGTACCCTCGAATGTATAAAATAATTTTCGAATTTATAAATTCATTCAAGTATATTTGCGCTAGTTTCAAAAGTTGCAACGTTCTAACTTCAAATGATTTAGGTTAAACGAAATGAAATTTTTTTTATGGGATATTTATTTGAAATTCTGCTAAAAATTATTTGGATTTGTATATTTAAATGATTATTTTTATAGAATTTTAATGTCATGTGAGTTTTTCAATATGTTTTCAATATATTGAATCTATTTTTACATTTAAAAATAAATTCTAAACAATAAAAAATAATAAATTCTAAACAATAAAAAAATAATAATTCGTAAATTTATATCATCAAATTTCCAAAAAAAAAACATTGAAACAACTAGTCAACCCCATAAAAAATTAACAATACAAAAATTTCCAGTCAATGACATTCAGTTATCTACCATGTTAAGATTTTGACAATTGGCTTTACCATGTGCTATAACCAATCGCGAGGAATAGTCAGTGGGAGAGGGTACGTTAGTTATGAAATTAATATTGGTTTCAGCGTTTGAAAGCGAAGGAAACAAGCGTGGAAAGACAGATGGCACATGACTAAGTTACTTCGGGTATTATAAAATCCCAATCCTCATGGTGAATAACCAGGCCAGGAAGGATTCTAAGGGCTGAATTCATCAGAAACTATATTATTTATAATATGTTGGGCGTTTTGGACATCCTCATCTCGGTGGTGTTATCCATTCCCTCAAGCAGGAAGATATCCTTAATGCTGGAGCAACTGTCTGATTTAGCTCGCCCCTTCTCTTTCATTATGCAGATGACTACTTTGAATGTGCGGTACTTCTTCACTATATGACACTTATTATGAAAATGTTTACAGTTCTACTATTCCATTCAATAATCTTATGGCTGGCTATGCTGCCTGGATATACTGATGTTAAAACAAGATGGCGTGTGTATTAATGTGGAAGATTATACGTATAAACAACTCTTCGTCGTTTCTTTTCTTTTGGTTTTCTTTTGGCTACTGTACTACTTTTAGGTCATTTGGATTCAAATGTAGATCAGAGCTAGTTTAGTATATGTATACATGTTGGGATATATAATTCTTATTTATTTAATATGTTTGATAATGTATTGAGAAGTAGAATTAATCTTTAAGTGAGTTGTGTGATCATATTCTTAAAAGATTGTTAGAAAGTTGAATTGATGAGATTCTTGTTTGATGTGTGGTTGAGAGAATATCTAAATTTTTCCATTTATATCTGGAATAGATTAAATATGATAACAACCAGTAAACTCAATATCAAAAATCATTGTACAAATACTCATGAATTCAATAGAATTTTTGTGTTCACAATCATTTATCTCTACTCTCCCATTTTATCAATATGTTTACGAAAGTCCAATCTTGTCTGTAAACACTGCCTTACTCGCTTTCACGTGAAATGTTTTACTAAGACCTATCTGTGCTTGACTTCCCTAAAAATTGTCTTTTATCTGAGTTCAAAATGTTTTTTTCGTCTTCTTGGTGATAAGGCATCAAATGCCCACTTTCAGCCATTGAAAATTTACGCTATATGATCTCGATTTGCTATAAGTTGTTGAAGTCCATTGATGTGATTGATTGTTTTGATTGCTTTAACTTTGTTTACCATAAACTAAATATGACCATTTTCAATTGGACTCAAACTTGTAACAGTAAATTTGAACTGTGCAAACATATCCCGAAAATTTGGAAAGCGGATAGAAGTTATGACTGAATGACAATCATCTCTCTAAAAAGCTACATGCAAACCGCGCCATTTCCCTCGTTCTATTGATACATCGCTGTTAGATTTCACAAATGAAGAAAAAAAGTACAATTGGAGTCTGATAAATTGTGAAGCAGGAAATTGTGAAGCAGGAAAGGCAGAGAGAAAAGAATAGAATAGTATATTCAAATGTATGAAGAAGAGAGTATTACAGACAGCTTTTCAAACCTTGTGAAAAGTCTGTGTCGCGTGCTCTCAAGATGCGTGTAAGCTCTGCTCTGTGTAGATCGTGTGGCTCTCCAGACTGTGTGAAGAGGCTTACTGCTGAAGCTCTGATACCATGATAAATTGTGAAGTAGGAAATGCAGAGAGAAAAGAATAGTATATTCAAATGTATGAAGAAGAGATTACAATGTAATGGGAGATGGCTGAGCTAGATATGCTCAAGCAAGACAAAAATAAAAAGTACAACTGTCCAGTACAACTGGCAGACAGAATCGAACTTGTAACAAAAAAATAACAGCTATAAGCCACACATACTTTTGATCTCTTTCATGATGAGGTTTGAAATGTGCAAACGTATCAAATTTCAGAGCAGGTATCCAGAAATTTTGGAAAGCGGATAGACTTTATGACTAAAGGACGGTCATCTCTCTAAAAAGCTAAATGCAAACCGGGCCATATCTGTAGCTCTATTGATACATCTCTGTTTGATTTCACAAATGAAAGAACAAAGTTGTAAAGCTTAAGGTATAGTTAGTTAGGTTAGAATATATAATTTATATTTATTTAATATGTTTGCTAATGTATTGAAAAGTAGAGCTATTCTCTACTTGAGTTGTGTCTATTGATACATGGCTGTTTGATTTCACAAATGAAAGAACAAAGTTGTAAAGCTTAAGGTATAGTTATGTTGGAATAAATATATAATTTCTATTTATTTATTGCTTGCTAATGTATTGAAAAGTAGAGTTAATTTCTAAGTGAGTTGTGTGATTCTATTCTTAAGAGATTATTAGAGAGTTGGATTTGTGAGATCCTAGTTTGGTGTGTGGTTGAGATATTCTCTCAACCTCTCCAATTACTTTTAGAATAAGTTAAAACTTATAACAACCTACACTCTATATAATAAAGTCCAATATATTGATATTTAACGAATAGTGAATATTTCTGTATTATACTCTACTCTCCCATTTTATCATGGTATCAAAAAAAAAAGTCAGGACGTGGCGTGACTCATGCAGAGAGTAGAGTAGCGTTGATTGTGAGTGAGTAGTGTCGAGCTTGTGGGTGACCAATCCGTCATGCCAGCTAGAGCGTGGAGCAACCTGTGCATTAGTGCGTTATTGTGAAATATGGGCAAGTGCATCAGGAAAATACTGGTATTTGTAGACATGTGCGTAGCTGTTTGGGTAGAAAAATACATTGAGTTAGTAATTTGTTGTGATACGTTAATGAGTAATCCAGTTGTGTCCATCATCATTATCACCACCAGAATGAAGCGATGAGATTGATGCCATCCCACAGACAATCGGAAGTGAAGGGAGATTTATTTCTTGAGGGCACGCAGACTTGAAGACTAAATTAACCACCGCAGTAACGCAAAGATGGAGAAATTTTTGCAGCGCAGATTCCAAATTTTTGTTAGGTGTCAAGCTATGTAGCGGTAGGACTGATGGTCAAAAGGGCGAGTAGAGCGAGTAGAAAGAATGATTGAATACCAAGATTGCAAGTTGCATTGGCCGTGAGAGACGTCGCGGGATCAATCCACAAACTAGATGAGGGGATGCGATGGATCGATGCTCTTGGAGAGGAAACTGAGACTTGCAGAGCACGAAATCAAATGCGTAACATCCAAGAAAAATCTAAAGTAAAATTTGTTGCAAGGTGTGTGTCGTGGTTGTGTCCAGCGAAGAAGTGTCAAAGTGTCACTTCATAAAGGAGGTAAATCTTTGGTTATATTGTTGAAGATGTCTTTGAATTGAGAATTATAAATGTATTGAGTCTAGCTAATTCAATATAGTTTCATTGTTAGAATTAGATACTCTAACAAGAAACATCTTAGAAATATCAAATTAGAATTAGATACTCTAACAAGAAACATCTTAGAAATATCAAATGTAGAATGAAAATTGGTCATGAAAATCAAAGATGAATTGTTAAGGACAGAGAAAACGGACATAAAAGAGAGATTGGTATTCCCATCATTATATTGCAATTGAGATAAGATGATTTACGGATGTAGGTAAAGTTGTGTGAAATAAAACAGATTCATGACCATATTATAATGTGAGTCACACATGTAATTGAAAGCAAGTCTATGATATTTTGATGTAGTGGTCTTAGAGAATAGCGTGTACTTGAGTCATTGTATATCCTTTAATGTGAAAATTTCGTGGTGATCTAAAAACCACTACATAAAGCATGGTTACAGGTAATCTGAGAAAACTTGGTGCATAGTTGAGGGTAATCCGAGAAAACCCATAGCATGGTTACAGGTAATCCGAGAAAACCTGGTGCATGGTTGAGGGTAATCCAAAAAAACCCAGAGCATTATTATAGGTAAGCTTGAAAAAAAAACCAGGTTGATGATGGTGTGATGAAGGAGGAAGTATAAGGAAGAATGGTTGAATGAACCATGTAGCTGAAAAGGATTCTTAGAGAACTGGCGGTTACAAAGATTGATGACCCATGTATTCCGTTAGATGGATTTTTTTTTATATGGACATCAATAATCAAATGCATACAAGAGGAAGCACACGAAGATATGCCCACATGGATAATTAGATAAGTATTCATTAAGGAAGAGTGTTGGAATATATAATTCCTAATTATCTAATATGCTTGCTAATGTATTGAGAAGTAGAGCTAATCTCTATGTGAGTTGTGTGATCTTATTCTTAAGAGTTTGTTAGAGAGTTGGATTTGTGAGATCCTAGTTTAGTGTGTGGTTGAGATATTCTTTCAACCTCTCTAGTCATTTTTGGAATAAGTTATAACTAATAACAACCTGTGCACTCTATATAGTAGAGTCCAATGTATTGATTACGTTGAAAGGCGTATACCTATTGGAGATGGGCACAATTAATCACCTTTTAATCTAAAATTCTAATTTGATGGCTAACAATTGAAGATGTTGGCATATTCTTAGTCGTCCTCCCAAATCAATGAATGTGATTTACTCTTCATAACTTTCTTGTATTTTTGAATGCATCCGTTAAGGTGTTTACGTTTTAACATTTACCTAATCATATTAAGAAATTACCAGAGCACCATATGATTGCCAAGTTTAAATGATTAACCTTTGGGATTACAACCGTTTCATTTTCTTAATGAACGTGGTGCGTTTCATCCCCAACCTACCTCGTTCTATCCAACTTCTTGATGTTTCCATCGCGGTGTTGTGATATGATGTGGTTCAACAACCACACTGCGGAACAGATATCGCAGGCCAGCTGCTGTGACTTTGGCGCTAATGATTTGGATGGCGTTGCCGAAATAAGAATAAGGCAACAGAGGTATCAATATCAGTCGGCAGTTCACTTCGAGCTTGAAGGTCATTGGCTCGTCGGGAGGCAGGTTGTGAGCCCGTTGGTAAATAGAGAATTGGGCAGAGAGAGCCTAGAACGAGGAGATTATAATTGAGTCTTTGAATTCTTTAGGTTAGCTTTATCCTTTAGCCTCGAGATCATCTCCTTGCTGAAGTGAAATATTTTTTTGCTGTAGCAAGCGGGGAGAATTTGTGGATCATTTGGATTTTAGGCAGGTTCAAAGCTATGTAGGAGTCGTTTATGTCGAAGCACTGACTATGAAGTGGCGGATGAGAGATGAAAACGAACCTGCAAAACAGAAAATGAATTGCAGGAACAGAGAAAACAGATCTGCGATAACAGAAACGAATTGCAGAATAGAATACAAAAACACCACGCCGATCTCTTTATTTGAATTGATATTTAAAGGAATTACATGCAGGAAATGCTTCGTAAATAACGGAGCGTCTAACTCAGCGATGAAAACAAGAAACCTAACAACTGAAGTTAACTAACAGAACTGAACGATAACTTATTCGTCTAACACACCCCCTTAAGTTGGAGCGCGACAATCATTTAACCTAACAACACTCAGCTTAGATCTGAGTGATACAAATGTTTCTGTGCCCAAAGGCTTTGTGAAGATATCATCTTGTTGATCTGCTGATTTACAAAATTTTACAGTGATTACATCTTCATTTACCAATTCTCGAATAAAATGATAACGGATACCAATGTGCTTGCTCTTTTTGTTGAAGACTTGATTCTTGGACAATGTAATTGCAGAACTGTTGTCACAATATATTGGAGTTGGCTCCAATTTCTTTGGTGAAAGTCACTCATTAACCTTCTTAGCCAAACAGCTTGACATGCTGCGGAAGTTGCTACAACATATTCAGCCTCTGCGGAAGACAATGTAACAACTGGTTGTTTTCTTGATGCCTAAGAAATCAGACTTGATCCATATTTGAATGCATAACCGGAAGTGCTTTTCCTGTCATCAATGCTTCCGGCAAAATCACTGTCAGTAAAACCAACTAA
>ML778234.1:1320265-1344466 GCA_009831015.1 Picea engelmannii | reverse complement strand
CTTCAGATTTGTAACTTTCTGATTCTGGCCTGCCAGAATGCCAATTAATGAAACATAATCGTTCTTGTTAAAAAAAAAAAAAAAAATTAAAAAAAGCTCCTTTACATCATTTATACTAAATATCTATTGGTTTCGACAATATCTATTGGACTTGAATTATTGTAGAAAAACTCAAACTCCTTTTTCATGTTCCTGATATATAGAGGTATCAGTTAAGCATGTACCGTATTTAATTTCCATGTAGTAATTGTTACATAGATGGGAATAGAACCCATAAAGTGACCATAGATGGGAATAGAACCCATAGGATACCGCCTTTGAAGAACGCTCTTCCTATCTTCATTCATTACATCATTGGTTAATGTTTATGGTTTCCTTAGTTAAAGAAGAAAGAATAGAAGAATATTGTTAATGTGTGGTATTAGTTTTTTTAATTTTGTGCATTCTTATTTTTGGTAATATAAATTTTGATTTATCTTTCATAATAATAATAGTTTTAACTTGCAATAAATGTAGTGTCATTTTCTTTTTAGTTGGCCAAGAGATCCAAATTTTAGTTATTAATTACAGGTTTTTAACTTCTAAATATTAAGAGAAGAATTAATGGAAATAACAAATATTTCAATACTTGTTCCTTCATTTAATTAAGAATTACTATCAATATTGTGCAATCAAAATCTAGAAATTGATGGCATTTTTATATGTATGGGATACAATTCAAGTGGGCATGATGAGGCCCAAGCTTGGAATGCATGAACAATACAACAAAGAAATGATAATAGAGAGGATAAGAAGGACACAAGCTTGGAATGCATGAACAATACAACAAAGAAATGATAATAGAGAGGATAAGAAGGACACCATAGTGAATTTCTTAATCCAAAGTACTCTAAAAGAGAACATTTTTCTTAAAATTGTTCTAATAAAAATGCTAAAGAATGTTGGGACATATTGCATTGGGATTACCAAGACACAAATAATGTCAAATTGGTTTGATTTTTAAATTTCCAAAAAGAATTTGAGAATCTTCAAATGAAGGATAGTGAGAAGATAGCTACAAAATATTTAAGTTCAATACATTTTTCATCAATTGTGCACCCTTGTAGAGACCATTATAGATTACATCAGTTGTGAAAATATACTTCGATCCTTATCATTGAAATCAAAATATAGTAGTTATTGCAATATATTAAATCAAAGATTTGACAATGATGAAGTTTGAAAACCTACTAAGTTAGTTGTTATCTCATGAAAGTAGATTGGATAAAATTATATAAAGTTTATATCATGCTTATGTAAGGAAGATAAAAGTTGGAGAAGAACATGTAATGAAATCCACAGTCCCGAAGAGAAAAAGGAGGAGTCACCTAATAATTCAAGAATTCAAGAGGAAGAGGTCATGGACATGGTCGAGCAAATAAAAGGCATATTCAATATATATGTTGCAATAGGATTGGACATTTTGAAAGAAAATCCACATAGAAAACAAGAAGGAAATTTTCACTTCAGATAAAGGTGAGCATTACTATGTACTTAATATGTTTCTTTGTGAGATGGAAAATAAGTTATAGGATGATGATTTGTTCCTTGATTTTAAATGCTCCAATCATATGACATGCAATAAGAAAGAATGATGAGATAGTGAAAATTTTAGTGAAGATTGGAGATCACAAGGAAACTATTTGATTGTTATTCTTTTTTTTATGTGTAGATGACTTGATTTTTACAAGTATTAGTTCCAACATTATGCATGAATTCAACGAAGAAGTCATAGAAGAATTCAATATGTATAGGTTCAAATTAATGCATTGGAGGTATATCAATCTCTTTAGGGTATCTTCATTTTTCAAGCAAAGTATGCCTAAAAAATAGTGAAGCAATTCAAAATGAAGAACTACAAAGAAGTAGCAATTCCATTAGCACAAGATGAAAAATTCAGTAAAGAAGATGAGAGAAGTATCATTGATCCAAGGAAGTTTTGGAGATTGATTGGTAATCTTGTGTACCTTGCAACTACGAGGCCAGATGTTACATTTGTTGTAAGTTTTGTTTTCAAATTTATGATGGATCCACACAAAAATAATAGGAAATAAATAAAGAGAATATTGCATTAAAGGCATGCTGGATCATAGCAAGATGAGATGATTGGAAATAAACTTCAAGATATTTTTTTTTCTTACTAGTATTAATAAAACATGGAGTTCAAAGAAGAAACTGATTATTTCTCTTTCTACAATAAAGGTGGAGTAGATAGAAGCAAATTTTCCATGTTATCAAGCACTTTGTATATGTAAAGTTTTGGAAAACTTGTAGCAACTACCCCCACTATTATACATTGTGATAACAACAATACCATACAAATAGAAAATACTTTAGTGTTTAACAAAAGACAAATGCATATAGAGATTCATGATCACCTCAGTGGAGATTTGATGCAGGGGGGAATATATTTAAAAGACAATTATGAGGGATGGATTTGTTTTATTATGCAAGAAAATAGGTTTGGAACCATTAAACATTAAGGTAGGGATTGTTGAACAATTTTTTCTTAATTTAACCATTCCCATGAATTTAGTTTCAATTTGGGCTGCACAAATTAAGCTTGTTTGTGTGCTTCCTAAAAACACAACACTTGATTAAGTATGTAAGGCATGCAACAACTTGATTGATACTTATAATTATTTTGAATTAATTAATATTTAGTTGATTCAAATTTCCTATTCTCGGCCTTTTTTAGTATTAATATTATTGTAACCATTAAAGAAGAAATAATAAAAGAATGGTGTTAATGTATACCATTACTTTTTTTTTTGTTGTGCATTGTTATTCTATGTACAACTTATTTTGTTTTATCTTTCATTTGCAATAATAATTTTGAGTTGTAATGTTGGTTTCTTTCCAATTAAAGAGAAGTATCACATTAACCATCATTCCTAATATGTAAAACTAATTGATGGTGGAAAATAAATAATTCTAATCATTCTTTCATGGGAAATCCTTCATCTTCATTAATGAAAGTGTAGAACCACATTTAGAACTTGCTTTCTCTCTTATTCTACAAATGAATACCCAATAAATAAAACAAGTATATCTATGAGAAATCTACTTGTTGACCATATAAATCAAGTGAAGAAAGAGATGAAAAGTAACTTTTAGATAGATCAAAGAAATAAGAAAAACTCTTCCAATTTATCTACTTATCACTCACCTAAATTAGTTTCTTTACAATACTACAAACCAATTGTAACCATAACTATCAATAATATTTCAAATTTTAGATTTCAACTTATGTCATTTGCAATAAATAGTAAAATTAGAAATGAATAAATATATGATGCACAACAAATTTGATCACTCATAACTTCTTATGAACAATAATATATTTGAGGGAAATTGAAGCTTTCTATTTATTGTACCTAGAGTTGTGTTTCATTAAGAAAACATTTGAACATTTTTTCATAAAAAATCTATAGTTCCAAAGAGTTTATTGAGTTTATTTAATTCACACAATGATGAATGTTATGATTTAACAATGTCTTGTTTTCATATTTTGATACATAGGTAAAATAACATAAATGATTGCAAAGAATCCAAGATGAAGTTGTGGTGTCAAAGAATAGAATACAACATGTAAGAACAATATCAAATAGTTCATATTATCCACATATTGATTGATATAATTATTCATGAGATTATTTATATGTAGCTTTAGGTACACACCCAAAACCTAGATGGATAGGACCAAAACCCATAACTCTCTACATAATCAAGATCAAAGTGAACTTTGTCAACTCCTAAGTGCCCAAATAGTGGTTGGATATCTCCTTAGTTTATTAATTTCCTCTATTGACTGACTATGCATGTCCAAAAAGGTGAGTTTACAATAAAACCTTAGGTTCCAAGATCCCCCCTTAAACACAACTTGGAGGAAAAATCAAATTACATCACATCCCACCTTTAATTTGAGTGGGGATCAATACAACATGAATAACCAACAAATGGTTAAGTCAAGGCTACATAGTAACCCTCTCTAAAGAAAGTAATATAGAACTATCACCTTTAAACAAGAATATCTACGGGTACTTCTTTGGAAGTACGAAAGAAACATATGCACCATGCTCACAAACATCTTCTATTTTTAATGATGAAAGAACAAGAGAATATGAGAAAAATTAAAACATGAATTCAATTTCCCTCCATTGTTGTCAACAAAGTATTCCCAATTTATTAGTTGACTAGAAATCAATTCTCCAAATATTTCTCCAAAATCATAAAGATATCCAAGGATATCAAAATCCAACAATCGTCAATTTATTAATTTATTACTGCATCAATACATGGTCATATTTATTAGTGGAACTTATTTGACATTCATATTTTGTACTCTAAAATATGTTAGTTAGAACTCTTTGTTGTCTCATACCACAATAATATAAAGTTATCATTTGTCCACTTTAACATCTCATGATCTATGTAATCCCCAACTATCACATTGTTGACATGGAAAAATGTCCCTAGTTAACTTCCCAGACTTACCTGATTAAATTTCCAATTTGAACTTTTTCCATTGAAATGGTAAGCGCTCCAATTATGGTTAGATTGTTATAATATGTGTATGAAAATGAATTGAAACTAACATGTATATGCAATAATTAAATGTGATATGCAATTAAATAAATCCTTTATATGAGCAGTAATAAGAGCTATTAAGAGCTGAAAATGAAATTGGTAATAAAGGGAATAGTCCATCACTACCACTAAAAATGAATATAAATTACACCCTCTAAAATCTCTCTCAACATAGAATGATCCAATTGTTGGGAACATTTCTCTGTCATAAAACCAACAACTTGAAATGAAACAAAATTACTCATACAACATAATAGAGAATAGCCTACTACCAATGCATATGAATAATTAGAGATCATCAACAACTAAGAATAATCTGCAAGCTACTAAGAATCTCCATGTTTCATATAAAATTCTAGAAAACATAAGATAAGTGAGAATATAAATCATAGAAAGATAATAGTCAATAAGATATAATGCTTACACCCACAAGCACCAAAAGAACTATGATAGGAGGGAACAATCCACATGAAATCACAATTCTACAAGAGTATTGTAGCATTGGCTAAGAATGGACTCTTTATTAACATATGAAGATATCTTTAAATGCTAAAAAGAAGATCATTAGCTTGAATTTAATGGACACAGTTATATATTTCCATATGTCTCTTTTCCTTCCAACTCTCGGACTCTTGGTCATACTAGTCTCTTTGACTACTTGGGATCCCCATACTTACACAAATTTGTCTGTTTGTCGTTGTTGACTATGAGGATAATATTTAATCAAGAATTTCGATATTAAAAATTTTCCCTCTCAAAGTGAGGATTTCAATAAAACATTTTTTTCCTCTTGTGAATAAATGCTAAGAAAATGTCTCATGACTTTGGGTAGAAATTTGACTTTCCTTCTTGGTACATTCTAATCATTTTCACAATTATCAAGTTTAGAGTTTTTTAAATTAGTGCCCTCTTCCTTCATCAATTTAGAGAATTATCCCTCTAAGGATAGTTAGATCCAATTCTCTCTCCTTCCATTTTTTTCTTACTCAATGGGAATTGCATAATACTTGCATTTACTTCCTAGGTGAAGCACTATGCATTTTTTTCTAATGAATCTTATTCCTCATTCAAGTTTCTATCATTTACCATATGAGAAATGACAAGGGATCTTTCTTTATCTTATAAATATACTTCAGAGACGATTTTTCCCACATCCTAACATTAATTACATTATTTGAGCATTATCTGCATATAAACAATCCACATCAAACATTATATCATCACGTTCATACACTTTATGTAAACGACAATTAAATTTTTTTTACTTGCACAATGTAATCAACAAATAAAAAAACCTTAATGGAAAGAAAAAAACTTTTCATGTAATCCGTAAAGCTTCCCAAAATAGTAATTAATCTAAAGTTAAGACAACCAAAATAAAATTCATCCAAGTCAAAGTCTTTGTCATTGCATTGTTATTAGGATAGAAATTTATGAAAGCATGGTTTCTTATTTCTTTGGTAATGAACTATGGAAAGAAAATGCAAGCATAATATTTCTTCATTGATTTCTTTCATTCTTATTAAGATAGAAATTTATAAATGCATGGTTTCTTATTGCTTTGGTAATAAGCTATGGAAATAAAATGTTAGTTTTTGTATCTCGAAGATAATTTTTCATTGGCGGTTCCCAACATGCAGAAGTGATGAGAAAATGTCTCTCTCAGAAGTGATTTTATAGAGTCTAGTTGAGCCTTTTAATATTTAATGGGTAAAAGTGACTTTATGAAATTTGGGTCACTTAAGTGATTTAAGTGAAATCACCAGAATATTAAGTCACAACCATTGATATCAAGAGGGAAATTAGATGTAATATTTGACTGTCTATCTCTTTGGAGATCTAGGGTTAGGGTAGTTACTCATTAATGAGTGAATAAAGGCAACATTTGAAGGAAATTGGGTGCACTTTTCAAGGAGAGATTGAGAGGGAAAGTGAACAGACATGCATTCCAAGAGATACCAAGAGAGATTGACCTAAAGAAGAAACAATATATATCTAATTTCTATTCTACAATTTTGTTTTAACATTCTACATTGGATGTGGATAAAACATTTGTTTCTAATATTTATCGATCAATTATATAATATAATAATACAATGAAAGAAAATAATAAATTATCCAAGAATTTCCAATTGCACCAGGATACTAACAACATGTCTATAAATCACTTTTCCATAATTAATTAAATCAAAATAGAATATACATAGAATCATGAAGAAAAGATATTAAGTTTAGATCAGAATGGAAAAAATAGACTGTAAGGAAAACCCATAATTGATCTTCCCTTAGGGGAAAACACACATCAAGTGGGTTGTTCCTCCCATCATTAGATCAAAGCTGCCACCTATGCCTGCTTTGTCACCCACAAGCTAAATCCGAATCCAAAAACCAACCAAGTGACTTCCTGCAGAGTATGGGGTTCCAAGCTTTATGTGAAGATTCTTTTGTGTCATTACATTATTTATTAGACTTCTCATCTGATATAGAATGGAATCCCATTCTCATTTTTTTCCTTCTTTTTAATATTTTCCTAGATATTTGACACTTGTATGAGCCTCCTACTCATTGAATACTTGTCAAATCGATTTTTTGTTCATTGACCACCTGTCAATCTGATTATTACACATGTTTCTAAAAAATTGATATCTTCTTTCACTGATGTTGATTTAACTCAACCAATCTTCACCACTTTCCCCCCTTCTACTGTCACTTGGTGGTTCACTTTTGATCCATGGATTTTCTCTTCTAATAGTCCCACCTCACGTGTGTTTCCTCTTTCTCTTTTATTAATAAAATAATATATATATATATATATATATATATATTAGTTGGATCAGTAGGATCGATAATGTATTGTTTAACAAAAATAATAAAATAAATAATTAAGTTTAATGTTTGAAATTTCGGGGTATCACATCCACCCCCGCTAGAATCTAACACCATCCTCGGAGTTATTTAATCTTGATTTGGATCATTCTGGAAAAAAAATGGATATTTTTTTTTTCATATGATCCTCCATTGCCCACGTATCCTCTTCAAGACTAAGGTGCCTCCATTTCACCTTTACCTATATGATGGCTCAATTATGGAGTGTAAGATCCCTCCTGTCGAGAATACAATCTGGTTCTACTAGGAACTCACCCTCGGGTTCCACCTGTATCACATTCCAATCCACAACATGAGTAGGATCATGTATATATTTCTTTAATAATGAAACATGGAAAACATCATCTACTTTTACCGTGACCGAAAGTGCAAGATGATAGGCTACATGTCCTATTCGTGCAAGAACTTCAAAGGGACCACAATATCTAAGAGTTAATTTAGTATACCTGCCCAATCTTAAAGAAATTATTTTTTCCCTTACTCTTATATACACATGGTCTCCAATATTGAACTCTCTTGGAGTTCTTTTGGAATCTGCATAACTTTTTTGCCTGTCCTGTTCTGCTTTAAAATTTCGGTTGTACCTGTTTCACTGTTAGTTCCATTTCCTTTAACATTTCAGGTCCTATCATTAATCTATTGAAAGGATTACTCTAGGAAAAAGGGGTGTTACATTTTCTGCCATAAATAATTTCAAAAGGACTAAGTTTAGCTAAAGCTTGGTAATGATTATTATAAGTTAATTAAACCAAATATAGATATTCTTCCCATTTGTTTGGTATATTCATAACATCCATTATAAGAATATCCTCTAATAATTTTTTTTTCCTTTCAGTATGCCCATCCATTTGAGGATGATAAGAAGTACTGAAATTTAAATGTGTGTTTAAACCTTTAAATAGGGATTTCCAAAAATTTCCTATAAATTTCCTGTCTCTATCTAATATTACAGTTTTAGGAATTCCATGTAGTCGAAAGATTTCCTTCATAAATATATCTGCTATGTTAATGTCTTTATAAGTGGATTTAACTGGTATGAAGTTTGTTGATTTACTTAATTTATCAATAACAACCATTATAGAATCATTGTGTTTTATACTTTTTGGCAAACCTGTTATAAAGTCCATACTTGTAATCTCCCATTTCCATTCTGGTATGGGTAAAGGTTGTAATAATCTGGTTGGGTGTCGATGTTCAACTTTAACTTGTTGAAATTATATGTACTTATCTAAATATTCAACAGTTTCTCCTTTCATGTTAGACCAATAAAATTCCTTCCTTAGCATAGTAATTAATTTATGATAGCCAGTATGTCCAGAGTATGGATTTTTATGTAATTCATTCAGTATTAATAATTTAATTTCTTCGGCCTTGGGTATATACAACCTATTTGAATGCATCAATAGTCCATTTTTAGAAAGTCCGAGGTCTTATTTTTCAGTTTCTGTTTGATTTTCTGTTAATTTAGATTTAATATTTTGATATTCTTTAGCCTTTTCTGCTTCCATTTTGAATTTCTCCTCCAAGTCAGTTTCATAATTACTTCTCCTGATTGTATAGATCATATTTTCATGTCTAATCAAGGCGTCAACTACCTTATTTTATTTTCCCTTTGTATGTCTTATCTCAAAATCATATTCACTCAAGAAGGCTAACTACCTTGTTTGTCGAGTGTTGATATTTTGTTTATCAAATAGGTACTTTAAAGAAATATTTTCTGACATTAATAGGAATTTCCATCCTATCAAATAATGTCACCACATATTTAGTGCATGTATTATTGCGACTAACTCTAAATCATGTGTTACATGATGTATTTTGTGTTCCTTAAGTTTTCTAGATTCGTAAGCAAATAGATGATTATCCTACATTAATACTCCTCCCATCCCTTCAATGCATGCATCTATGCATACAAAGAATTCCTTGTATGCATCTGTTATTTTTAGGATGGGAGATGTTGTTAGGAGTTGTTTTAATTTTTCAAATATTTCTTGACATTTTTCAGACCATGTAAATTATGTTCCTTTCTTTCGTAGAGATGTTATAGGATGAGCAATTTTCAAAACCCTTCAATAAACTTCCAGTAATAACCTGTTATACCCATAAATGATCTTATGTCTGAAAAATCTTTTGGAATTGGCTAGTCCATAATGGATTTATTTTCTCAGGGTACCCACCTATTCCTTGTTTGGAAACTATGTGCCCTAAATATTGAGTTTTGTCCTTGTAAAAGTCACATTTACTAAATTTAGCATATAGTTTATGTTCTCTTAATATTTGTAGAACTATTATTAAATGTTCTTCATGATCTTGTTCATTCCTTGAGTAGATTAGTATGTTGTCGATAAAGAAAATTACAAATTTATCTAAGTATTTACCTAGGATACTATTCATTAAACACATGAATGAGGCTAAGGCAGTTGTTAACCCAAAGGGTATTACTACAAACTCGTAATGCCCATAT
Source organism: Picea engelmannii (assembly GCA_009831015.1). NCBI lineage: Eukaryota > Viridiplantae > Streptophyta > Pinopsida > Pinales > Pinaceae > Picea > Picea engelmannii. The sequence continues at coordinate 1,334,487 of ML778234.1, read as the reverse complement.
CTTGTTCTAAAATATGGTTTGTATATATATTCATCTTTAATTCTTACTTGAGGATATCCTGTTTGTAAATCAATTTTTGAAAATAGTGTTTCCCCATGTACTTAATCAAATAGATCATCAATATGGGGTAAAGGATATTGGTTTTTAATTATATTTTGTTAATTTTTTGATAGTCTATACATAGTCGTAAGGTTCCATCTTTCTTCCTGACAAATATTACTGGTGCTCCCCAAGGAGATACACTTGGTCAAATATAATTTTTTTTCTAATAACTCTTGAAGATGATATTTTAATTCATTGAGTTCCAGGATATTCATTTGATATGGAGCCTTTGAAGCCGACACCGCTCTTGGTAATAAGTCTATGGATAAATCTATCTCTCTCTTAGGAGGTAATCCAAGAATTTCTTGAAATACATCTTGAAATTCTTGCAAAATAGGGAAGTTTTCTATATCCTTTTTACTTTCTTCTTTTTCATTATCTATTACATGAACAACAAATACTTTGCATCCATTATGAACACATGTTTTAATATGTAGATCTGAGATATTCTTAATACTAATGGTTCTTCGTATTCCTTTGATATTAATAAGGTTACCATTATCTACATAAGTAAATGTTTTATCACAATAGTTTAGAATTACCTTATATTTTTCTAACCAGTCCATACCGATTAATACATCATATGATCTTAGATACAAAATATTCAAATATATAAGAGTTTTAAAGCCATTCATATTAAGTTTACAACCTTTAAAAGGATTTGTAATCTTCCTTTTTGTTCCTGTAGCAAGATGTACTAGCCATGCCTTTTTCAAATTTTCCTTTTTGTAACTTACAAATTTGATCCAGTTTTAGGAGTGGAACGAATTGATTAACAGATTGAATACAATAAACACAGAGATATGAAGAATAGCACAGATATCTAGTGAAGAATATCTTCTATTGAATAATGAAATAGGCTGAAACTATAAAACTGCAGAATTGAAAGACTTGCTCGAATGGTGGTAGCTATCTCTAAGAAGAGATGTGGATGCTACGCGCATCCATCCGAGTTGAATGGATTAAAATGAGGATATAGAGGCATTTTTTATATTACTCATGAATGCAAAAACCCTAGACATCCAAAAACCTAACCCTAGAAGGTGAAACACCAAAATTCATGTGGGCCCCTATGGGTAAGTTGGTGTAAGTTGGTACCTCAACTTCCCAGGGTCGTGACTTTTGCATACGACCTCCATTTTAGGCATGTGATAGCCCATTGGAAAGGTCTTTCAGAGAAATACACATTTCACTATCAATATTGGACTATGTCTATAGTTTGACTGTCATGATCCAAAAAAACAATGTTTATGGCCCCAAAATGGCCCTGGAAGTACAACAATATGTACTGACATGAAAAAATACAAAATAAGCCAGTTAGATTAGGTGAGAGGCCACCAGTATTCACCTAGAGGATGTGTGGGGATTTATACATCCCCATAAGTGTAGAACCCACAATTACAAATAAGTACATAAGAACGTGCTGAACAAAAATAGATAAGAGGAGCCAACTGGAATAGGTGGATGGCCACCAATATCCACCTAAATCAGTCCTCCCACCTTAGGAAGCAATGGTCTCCATTGCATTGATTTCCACAATCATGTGAGGAAACTTTTGCTATATTTGGCCCCAGGTGATCCACTTTCCTTGGTGTAGGAGTTGCCCTACCTTGACAACCTAGAACAACTAGATCCTCTGCTGGCAAGTTCCCTTAATCTGTGTGTCCACTATCTGATCAGTGGATGCTTGTTCCATGTAGTCGGGGTTGATCTATGTGGGTGTCAGTTGTTATGCGATCTCTGAGCTGTACAATAATGGTGGAAAGTATGTTCAAAGGAGGTCCACATTGAACATTGGATGCAGGAAAAGGAAGGGTGGAGTGTTTTTCTCAAAAGCATTGCTACCCACAAACTTGGTGATAGTGTAAGGCCCATAGCTAAGTGGGTGGAGCTTCCAATGGGGCCTGATGGGACGCTCCTTTTGCAAATGTAACTTGACTTTGTCGCCCACCTGGAATTGGTTTAGTACCCTGTGTTGATCATGGAGCTGCTTGTACTTAGCATTGAATTTCTGCAAAATCTCCTCGACCTGTTGGTGGATGTGTTGAATCCACTCAATGAATCTAGTGTCTTTTTAAATAACAAACTGATCATGGGAAGAGTCTGTCTGTGTGGTGTCAAGAGGAAGTGCAACATCAATGGGTCCCAAGGGTTGGAATCCCAGACCCACCTGAAATGGGATATGGTCGGTGGAGCTATGGAGAGCTCTATTGTAACTGTGATGAACATAGGGGAGATTCTTGTCCCATGTACGTGGATTCTTAGAATTGTACATGTGTAGGATTTGCACAATCATCCGATTAACGACCTCTATTTGGATGTCTTTTTCAGGGTGGAAAGCAGTGGATTTTGTGAGCTTGGTGTCCAAAAGTGACCAAAGACTCGACCAAAATGTTTTGAGGAACCTATTGTCACTGTTAGAGATGATGGTATTTGGTATCCCAAAGTGGACCCACACTCATTCAAAGAATATCGTGGCAGTATCTGCCACTTTGATATTCTTCTTGCAGGCTGTGAGGATGTCCATCTTCGAAAACTGATCAACAACCACAAATACGCAGTCATTTCCTTTCTTGGTGGATGGCAGGATCGACATATAATCCATTGAGATGGATTCACAAGGCTTCTCAAGAGTAGGAAGAGGCGTGTATAAGCCTTGATTCATGATGGTTGGCTTGGCAATGGCACATGCAGTGAAATATTTGATATACTTGTTGACATCCTGTCGAAGTTTTGGCTCATAAAAATGTTTCTGAAGAATAGCCACATTTTTCTACACACTAAAATATCCTTCCATCCGACTATAGTGGGCTTACCAAATCATATTTGCATGCTCGCTTGTAGAAACATAGAGATGGACCAGGTGGCGTGAGAGTCTGTCTTGAATGTGAAAATCGGTGACAGTCGTGCTTGTACCCAATAGTTGATAGGTGGTGGCGAAGTCTAGATCTTGTTGATAAAGTTGGGTCCACTCAAATGCTTCATGTTCATAGGAATGGAGCACAGTGGTGAGCACAACCACAGGAGGTCGACTGAGGCAGTATGTGACATGATTTAAGATACCTATCTTATACTTGATGTTCAGATGGAACTGTTATAGGTAGGTGGACCACTTATGATGGTGGTCATTCTGCAATTTCCCCTTTGTCTGTATGAACTGCAGAGGCTTGTGATCAGTGTGGATGATCGTATATTTTCCCAGAATGTAATGTTTCCATTAACGATAGGCTTGTACAATGGAATGCATTTCCTTGTCATAGGTGGGGTATTTCCGAATAGTATATGAGAGTGTATCACTATGGTATGCCATCAGATGACCATGTTGAGTGAGAATTGTGCCCACAACATAGTCAGATGCATCAGTCTCAATCTCGAACGATTGTTGCAGATAAGGCAAGGAGAGTACTGGAGCTGAGCATAAGCGATGCTTCAGATCATCGAAATCTCATTGTTGTTCCTTCCACCACACAAACTTGGCCCTACCACCGCCCTTGGTCACCTACCTGAGGGCCCATGCAATATGGGAGAATCCAAATATGAACCATCGGTAGAAGTTGGCTAGTCCCAAGAAGCTCTGAAGCTCGATTAGTGTGGTCAGGGTTGTCCAATCATGAATGAATTGGATCTTAGCTAGATAAACATGTACCCCATTCTCATCAACAATTTAGCCTAAGTATTGGACCTTGTTCATGCCAAAAGATTATTTTTCCTTGGCATATAGCTTGTGTTGTCGTAGAGTGCTCAAGACCTGTTGAATATGTTGCATGTGTTTCTCCCATGTTTTGCTGAAGATGAGGATGTAATCCAAATATACCACCACAAAGGAGTTGGTGAAGGGTCTCAATACATCATCCATCAACCTCATGAAAGTGGTTGGTGCATTTGTTAAACCAAAGGGCATGACTAACCATTCAAAGAGACCTTTTTTAGATTTGAAGGTTGTCTTCCATACATCAGTTGGTTCGATGGTAACATGGTGGTAGCTAGACTTTAGGTCAATATTGTTGAAGAACTTTTCCCACTTGAGTTGGTCAAGAAGTTCATCAATCCTAGGAATGACGTAAGGGTTCCTGACTGTGATTTTTTTTAAGGCTCTGTAATTAATGCAAAGTCACCAAGTCCTGTCCTTATTATGCACCAGTACAATCAGGGTTCCACAAGGGGAGGAGTTGGGTCTGATGTTCCCCTTTTGAAGAAGCTCTTTGATTTGACACCTGATTTCGTCATTTTCCATCAGCAAGCGATTATAGACTGGTCCATTAGGTAGAGGTGCATCAGGTTTAGATCAATTGGATGCTTGACTTGGAAGTTTCTCAGTACCCCTATAGGTGAGGAGAAGATGCCTCTGTATTCTTCCATGATCCCGTCGACTTTCTTTTGATGCAAAGAGAGGCTCTGTGTGGAGGCCACAGATATGGAGATGACCTTCTGCTTACTGTGAGCACGAATAACAAAGAAGATGAACTTTCCAGTCTATGAGATGAGCTTACTGCAATGATTAGCAGATATTAAATAAATAGAAGTAGGCGGCTCTACCTTTGGTATCCTATACAATTTTCTACCCAAAGTAATAATAACACTATGGGGTATAGACTCATACATAGCATGATGCTTCCACAAATATGGTTGTCCTAAAAGAACATCACAAACTTCAAGGGGAGAAATATCACACAGTACCTCATCTTTGAAAGGCTTGATGTCGAAGATGACACTATTGGATGACATGGAGATCTATTCCTTAGAAAATCCATCTGGTGGTGTAGGGTTGTGGGTGCGGTGTTATTGGTAGATCCAGTCGCTTGAAAACCTATGATGAAATCAGGTTCTTATGACTACCTCTATCGACAATGAAATGAAGCGGATCCCCCTTTACCCACATCTCCAAGTGAAAGAGGCGTTCCCCTTCCTTTGGTTCTTCTGGTTCGCTTGGCCGAAATTTGGTGGTAGAAAAAGTGGCACTAGATTCAAAATCCATAATCCACTTCCCTCCTTCAGGATTTGATTCAGAATCAGAATTGGCCTATGACTCGAAAGCCTTCATTTCGGCCATGAGGGACTACTTGGAGCGACATTCTTTGGTGTTGTGCCAAGGGATTTTATGGTATTCACACCATTTCCCTCTATCCTTCTTTGTCTTCTCATTTCCCTTCTTGTGTTGCATCTTGGAATGGTTGTCCTGAGGGTGACCATCTCCACTTGGTCCCTTTTTTTGTGGGTTGGGGTTGCCTTTGCCCTGCTTCGGCTGTGAGGGCTTTGCAGATCCAAACTCTCGCCTTTTCTTCTTAAACTTATGCTCGATCTTGACAACGTATCTATAATCCATGCCCAATGAGGCAATGCCCATAAACTCCATTTCTATTTGAATGTATCTATACAGAAAACCATGGTATTTGAGTACCAGATGATGCTTAGAGTCTTTGATATCCAATTTGGTGCATAGGGTATGGAAAATATTGGTGAAATATGGTATTGTTTGGTCCGTTTCTTGACGTAGGCTGGTCCATCTAGTGTACTGGTCCTTGTAGCTTCCAACAGGGTAGTACTATTATTTAATGGTGTCCCGGAAGGAATCCCATGTAGGGTCCACCAAAAACATTGCAAATTCCTCTACGGCCCTTTCCTTAGAGTAAGTATCCCACCAGTATTTAACATGGGGAACAACCTTGAGGAGTGAAAAAGTGATCTTTTCCCTATCGAAAAAATTGTGGATTGAAAAATACCCTTTGAGAAGATTCAACCATTTATCTACAACAACTTCATCTATTAGTCCTTCAAATAATGGAATATCAAAATTTACTTGCACCTTGAAGGGGGTTTCATGGCCTCCTGATGAATATTCTTCTGTTGTGGGAAGTCAACGAAGGATAGTCGTGAAGTTTTCCATCATTTCATTCCTTTGCCGCGCGAGGGCTTCTTCGAGAAATTTTTTAATAGGATCTCCTGCTCCATCATATTTATTTTCATCCCCCATGGGTTCTTGTCAAGCTCGATGCGACCAATCTTGCAATGGATCGATGGGCTCGATTCCCAACTTCTTGTACCTAGATCTTTCCAGGGACATGCACGAAGAAAAATAAATGAAGAGCAGACCACGCTGATACCACTGATCTGGTTTTAGGAGTGGAACAAACTGATTAACAGATTGAATAAAATAAACACAAGGATATGAAGAATAACACAGATATCCAGTGAACAATATCTTCTATTGAATAATGAAATAGGATGAAACTATAAAACTGTAGAACTGAAACACTTCCTCGAATGGTGGTAGCTATCTATGAGAAGAGATGTGGTTGCTATGTGAAAATGTCTAATCAAAATGGATTACAATGAGCCTCTAGAGGCCTTTCTGATATTACTCATGAATGTCAAAACCCTATACATCCAAAAACCTAACCCTAGAAGGTGAAATGCAAAAAATCATGTGGGCCCCTATGGGTAAGTTGGTGTAAGTTGGTACCTCAACTTTCTAGGGTCATAAAGTTTGCATATGACCTCTGTTTTAGGTGCGTGATAGCCCGTTGGAAAGGTATTTCAAAGAACTACACATTCCATTGTCAAAATATGACTCAGTCTAAAATTTGACTATCGCGATCCAAAGAACAATGTTTAGATCCCCAAAACAACCCTGTAAGTACAACAAGATGTGCTGACATGAAAACATACAAAATAAGCCAGTTGAATTAGGTGAGAGGCCACTAGTATCCACCTAAAGGATGTGTGGGGCCTCAGACAACCCCAAAAGTGTAGAACCCAAAATTACAAAGAAGTACAGAAGAACGTGTTGAACAAAAATGGAGAAGAGGATCCAGTTGGAATAGGTGGATGGCCACCAATATCCACCTGGAACAAAATTTCTACTATATTAGGTGAAACATAAGTTAGACTAGCACCTGGATCAATCAATATAGAAATTGGTTGATTATTCAACATGCCTTCTACTTCCACCATGGAAGCTTGATGATATGCTTTTCTGTTCTCCAAGGTTGCGCTAAACTTTGGGGTACTCCTTGCTATGTCACCAACTTTAGTAGCTTCTCTAACTATATGTATGTTGTTGTTGTTTTTCTTTCTACGAGGACAATTCTTGAAATAATGTGGTTCACCACATTCCCATTACTTTACTAGTTCTTTTTGGGCAGTTTCTTTATTATAAAAAGTTATTGGTTTTGCATTTTTATTATCAGAGGGGTTATAAGGCTTACTATTTCTATAGTTATTTCCCTTTAACCCTTTTGCAAAATTATTATTTAAAAAATTCCCTTATGTTGGTCCTAAATTCTACACCTGACTACTAAAGGGAAGAGCTAGGCCACCTCACATTATGAATGGTTGGTTTTTTTATTTATGGGTCAGTTAGAGGGTTGGTCTAACAAGACATGAGCATGGTTGGGTTGGCCAAATGGAATAGACGAGGGTCCTCCTTGGTTGGTGTTACACTAAGGACATGCAAGTGAGACAATAAAGGTAAGAAAAAAAGGAAAACAACGAACCATTCAATGAACAATGTGCTACTAGAATTTTAAGTCTTAAAATATCATTCAAATGCATTAAACATGTACCAAAAACATAGTCACTCCCACACATTGCAATAAAAACCAATATTCATCAAAGCATAGCTATTCTCATAGTTTGCATATTAATAAATACAAGTTATTCAATAGTTGAAGAAAAAGAAATGTACTTTTCACAAATCAAAATTGTATTCAAGATAAGAGAAACACATATGAATTTGGACAAAAACACATTGTCATCAATAATAAATTCACTAGGTAGAGAGATTTAGTACATGTACAAAATAGGTCAAACCAGTTGTTGTATTGATCTTCTTCTTCCCAAAAACCGAACCCTTCTCACATACAAAGAATGCCTATTTATCAAAGATGTAGAGACCCTGGACCAATGTGGAACTGAGGCTTAGCTCTACACATCAGTTGTAAAACAAATTATTAACTTAAATAAAACACTATGTTGGAGTATATTAACGTATACTCTGAGCTTAAATTAATCAAAGAGGGGTGGTTCTTATCACACATAAAATACCACTTATTATTCATGAATTTAAAAGAATTTTGCAATTGAACAACTAGAAATTGCTGCTAGTAATGAAAATAGACTAATGTTATGCTGAAGCAAATTGAGATTTGATAGAAAATGACTAGGAGAGACAGAAGTAAGTTTTGTATTGATCATTCGCATGCATGTGCACTGTTGGAGGCCAATGGATATAACTGAATGTGTTGGAAGTTTTTTTCCCCAACTTATCTCTTGGAGGAAAGAAGCAAGCCATCTAGCATTTTCCTGGAGACTCTGATATTCTTCCTGTAGTCTGGATTATAGCTTCTCAAGTTCCCTGGTTGTGGCATTGCATAGTACGTATTCCATAACTTATGTTCTGTACCTATTGGCTATCGCCGAACTACTGTCAGATGAGAAATCCGATGACGTGGACTGCCTCAACATTCCCTAGTTTGGCGCCCTTTGCAAACTTCAAAATATTCCATTAACGAAGATACACCACTTCATAAATTAGATGTTCCATAGTTCTTGAATGAAAATTATTCATATCTCTCAGAGGCATGGAATCACAGAGTCATTAACCGTCGCTTATGCTAATTAACCCGAGATTAAGAATTTAATCATTTCATTTCTTCGGGACCCCGTCTCTTTGGGTTTCTGGAATTCATGAGACTGTGTCTTCTCTTGATAGAAATATCTCAGAGGACAATGTCCTAGAGTTGACGTGGCAGCCTAACACTACAACAATTACTTTGGCACTTCTGTGCTTTGGATCTTTAGCCTTCCACGGTTCTGGAAACTACGTTTTCTCTTTATCAAAAAATCCCAGAGGAAATTTCCCCAGAGTGATGTGGTGGCTGTGACGTCACGACCGATGACATGTCATGAAAACAAGCATGACACTTGTCACCCAAAAATGAGGCAAATGGTGTGTTGAAAATTCTTTTAATGAGTGCCACGTGTCACCACAAAGAGCAATTTTCTGGGTGGAATATGCCATGTGTATTCCACATGTGTGCGCCACATTGTTTGACGAAGAATTTGTGTAAAAGGAGCTTCGTTCCTTCGGAGCTTCGACCTTTGGGGGTTCTAGAAACTGTGTTTTCTCTAGCTCAAAAACTCTCGTAGTGGAGATCTCCTAGATCTGACGTATCCATATGATGTCATTGTTGCTCATGTGTCATGAAAAGAGAGTGGTACGTGTCACCCAGAAACAAGTTGGTGATGTAACCTGAATGACTTGAAATGAGTGCCATGTTTCAGTGATCGATGGATGCGACGTGTCACCACGAATGAATGTTATGTGTCAGCAAAGATGAGTGCTACGTGTCTCCATCTCTTCGGGGTTTGAGGGGTTTCAAATTAAAAGTATTTCTAACTTTCGAAGGACTGGACTAACAAAGTGACATGGCACTTCGACGCGTGGTATTTTGGAGGATTTAACACATCGAGGCTCCAACATTTCAGCATTCGAGATATTTTTAGTTCTATGTGTGAAGATATTCGGGATGGTTGATCTCGCGAAGTGAAGTGTCAACATTTTGGGGCTCCGATGATATACGTTTGATCTGGAAAAAAACTTCCTGAATAAACAAACTCACGAATTTGATGTGGTAATGAGGGTCCACTACGACACTTCAGGGCTTCAGCTCTTCGGGGGTTCGGGCTTGTTTTTAAACCCCACGCAATTTTGAAAATATAAATGCATGGAAGCCATTGATATGAATGGATTGTTGGATCTCCATCGTGGAAAATTTACCTTGTTTATTTGAAATTGACTTCTTTGAATTGTTGTGTGTTGTCGACGGGTGTTCCCTGTGCATACAAAGGACTTGGTTGACCAGCTTCTTGCTCAATTAGTGATAAACATGATGAAAATTATTTTCAAACCAAATCATGACATGCAATTATCCTTCAAGAAAACATAAAAAATGTGCACAAAGAATCAATCAAGAAAGATAATGATGAAAACCAAGTCATTTAGCAATGGGAAACTAACTTGACCAACCAAAAGAGGAATGATTTTTATGAAGGTATACGGGAAAGAGAGAGAGGGATAGGGGTGCAGACTTAGGTCTCAACATTAGCTCCAACTGGGGATATCACTTCCCTGTGAGGTGCTAAGAACTGTAGATCAGATTCCTTACCTCTCAAAACCTTGCTCCCACTTCTTGTAACTTACCTTTGTTTCTGTCTGTCAGACATGTATATCTTCTTCTATTAACATGTGCACTATCTTCACCCTCTGATTCATTTTCATCTAAATTGATAACCAAATCCTTTAAAATAGGGTTCAACCTGCTCGCATTTGACCTCAAATTATTAATGAGTTTGTCACAAGTTTTTCTTGTTATGGCTTGTACAACGTGTTTTTATCCCTCCTTCTCTGATGACTATGCCATATTCTTCAAACCTCCAAGTTTTCTAGAACCAACTGAGCCTTTAACTATTGCAAGTAGGGTCCTTGTGACTTTTCCTTCGATGATTTGGCTAGAATTCAAGTTTTGTTGTCATGTGCAACTCTTGGATGGGACCCTAGACATGATATTAGCACGCAATTGTGGAGGTTGTTGAGGGTGGTTTTGATCCATACTTCTCTGAATTCCACAATCAACCACCAATTGCCATGTTCTTCACAAGATATACCATGATTTCAATTGTGGAACCACTCTAGAAGATTAACTTTCAAGCACTTTCTATTTCCACAATGAGTGTGAGTCGTCGATCAGTTTTGCAATCTGCGATCTGGGTGACCTCACTACTTTAGCGCCCCTGCTAAAGTTTTATCTGTCTGCCAATTAATATTCTTCTAACCATATTTAGATATGGCGCCATTTTTTTCCTGTCCTCGAAAAGAAGATCAAACCAGCAACACTAACACACCCCAGTGCCTTTGTGGGATATGGAGTCCTTATTCACACACAAAATAACTAATACAAATTGAAAAAGGAAAGTGGCTATGGTAGAAGAGGGACCTTCCCTTAGCATTTTAAGGAAAATAATGTTTCATGAAGCGCCCATTTACTGGGCCTCCGAAAATCTTGGTATCATCTAGATTGTAAAGAGCAAATGTATTATTGTCTAGAACCTCAACCACCTTAAAAGGACCAAACCAGATGTTATCAAACTTAACATGATAAGACTTTTCTTCCCTTCTGGAATCCCACCTCAGGACCAGGTCGCCTTCTTGAAAGATATCCTTCTTGGTTTTCTTGTCAAAAGATTATTTGATCTGTCTCTAGTATGCCTCAATTATCTTATTCAGTGCTTCTCTCTTCTGTTGAACTTCTATAATTTGAAAGATTCTCATCTGGATGTCAGTCAACTCCTCAATTTCTTCCTATAGGAATTTTAGAACTAGTAGACTAAGTTGAGTAGGGAAGAAAAAAACTATCCCATAGACTAGCTGAAATGGTGAGGTTCCCAAGGATCTCTTAGTGCTGATCCTATCGTCCCACAAGGCATACTTAAGTTTAGAGTCCCAGGATTTCTTGTTTTCAGTCAACAATTTCTTGATGATCCTGATGACAGACTTGTTTGATGACTTGACCAACCCAGTCCCCTGAGGATAATAGTTTGTGGAATGTGTCAAGGAAATGTTATGTGTTGGCAAATGTTTAACAGGTAGCGCATGCTTGTCATTGATGGCAAGTACAGCAGTGAAGATGGCATGAGTATAGGAAGAGTGTAACAGATAGGCATCAGAAGTAGTTTGGGAAGACGCTGCAGAGCAAGCCCGATAAGTTCAGAAGAGATAGTGCAGAGGATTGTTGGTAGGTTATCAGGCAAAGTAAGCTTGTCATTGATGACAAGATCAGAGTATGCAGCGAAGGCAAAACAAAGACAAAGTATGCTCTGGAGGAGAAGCGCCAGTGATCGTTGGATCTCATTCTGAATTCCTGATGGCCGTCAGATCTGAATGAAGACAAGAGGAGCGCGCAGATATGGAGGATAGATCTCGGGCGTTAGATCCGAGCGCAGGGTCCGACCACAGTTGGATCGAGGAGAACCTACACGGTGTTTAAAGTGCAAGGAGAAAATGGGCTCACAAAATCCCGAAAGAAGGAGGACCGTCCATCATCAGGAAGGACACGTGGGGAAAGATCGTAAGTTTGCTGACTGGAGAGTCAAAGGAAAAGGGTTCCTTAACTTCTTGAAATCACGATGTAACATGAGCCGTCAGATCAAAGGTTTGATCTGGACCGTTGATTCCAGTCCTTGTCGGAATTTTGGGGATCAAGAGTTGGACATGTCAAAAATTATTGACATCAGGATCCCCGATATTGTGATATGTGAAATCGCGACGTAATCTGAGCCGTCAGATTAAGGTTGAATCTGGACCGTTGATTCTAGTCCATGTCGGGGTTTTGAGGATCATGAGTTGAAGATGTCAAAGAATAATAACCATAGGAATCCCGAAATCGCGATATGAGATATTTCGATTTAATCGCAGCCGTCAGATCAAGATGTGATCTGGACCGTCGATCTGACTCACGTCAGCATACCACGTTAGCTAGGAACACGTGGCATAACTAGGTAATGACAAGTGTCAGACTGACTCAACATGCCAAGCACATGTAAGTCACGAATCAGGGTGACATGTGGCAGTTATTTAACACATGTGGCATCAACAGACTTACACCATGTTGGAGTTTCGAGGATCGCATGTTGGAGATGTCAAAGAAACAATGCAACAGAAATATCGAAATTGCGATATGCGAATTCGCGATTCAATCGCAGCCATTGAATCATGATTGAATCTGGTCCATTAAATCCAAGTCCTTTCAGGAATTCGAGGATTGATAGTTGGAGATGTCAAGGAATGTTAACATCAATAATTTCGATATCGCGATATGCGAAATCGCGAAATGATCTGAGCCATCAGATCAAGTGTTGATCAGGACCATTGATCCCATGCCATTTCAGGGTATCGGGGATCGCGACTTGGAGAGGCAAAGAACCCAATGCATCAAGAATGTCAATTTTGTGATATGCGAAATCATGATTTAATCGCAACCGTTGAATAGATATCAGATCTGGATCGTTGATCTAACTCCATATTGGAGTGTCGGGGATCGCAACATAGAGAGGCAAGCAAACAATGCAACAAGAATGTCGATTTCGCGATATATGAAATTGTGATTCAATCGTAGCTGTTGAATGAAGCTTTGATCAGGACCATTGATCCCACACCATTTCAAGGTATCAGGGATCACGACTTAGAAAGTCAAGATGCCTCATCTCCAGATTCACGAAACGCGAATTCGTGAAAAGTGCTTTTTGCATAGCCGCTTGGTTTTGACCATAGACATATTAGGGAAGGAGCTAGTGTAGAAAATTTTTGTATCAGAATTTCGGAGATCGTGAAATAAAGTGTCAAGACACTCAGCACAGAATTGCCGAATGTCGAAATGCCGAAATGAATGCAAGATCCCATGGATTCAATCCAACGGTGCAGATGAATTTGAACAAGATCAGAGGGCAATTGTAGCACGATACAGTGTAACTGCCAGAAACCACTGATGGGTTCTGCCAGAGGACTCGAAGACACTTCAGGATGGTTGATAGAGGAGGTGAAGAGTCTCTAAGAGGGATGAATATGTTCGTGGAGGTGATTGACAGCTGATGAGCATTGAGGCCTGTAACTGAAACAGAGAAGGTGAGTTCGACTATCACAGAGAAGACGAAGAGTCTCAAATTGCCAGAGAGGCTGAGGAATCTCAGTATAACATACAGTGATGCTGGACACGCGGGGTGAACCACCAGAGAAGCTGAAGAGTCACGATGATGATCAGATAGAGCACTCGAGAGGTGAAGGATAACGACACGAAGTCAGCATGCAGAGGCATTGCGAACATTGCATGCACAAGGTGCACAGAAGCTATAAATACACGATACAGAGAAGAGATGCAGTTGCGGTCGCTATTGGAGTTTACTGTGGTTGTTGTTGGTGAAGGTGATTCATGTGTGAAGAAGGAGGAGAGTGCAGCAGCTGAATAGCACAGAAGAGGAACTGTGCAGTGAATGGACATGGCACACAGAGCATAAAAAGCGGAAGAACAGACAACGCAAGTGATGTGTGCAGAAAGGCAATGAGGCAG
>ML778234.1:1301179-1318487 GCA_009831015.1 Picea engelmannii | reverse complement strand
ACTAAACTAATCTAACTAAAACTAACTATTAAAACAAACTAAACTAATCTAACTAAAAAGGAAATAAAACACACTAATAAACTAAACTAACTAATCTACATATACAATCTACTAACTAATACTAACTTTAACTAATTAAATAACCAACTACTAACTGAAATAAAACTTATTCACAAAATATGCATTATCTACAATTTTACAGATTTGAATAAAACCTGAAAAACTCATTTGCATTCTGCCCTAAGATAGAGAAAGATATTTTTGTTGATTTTACAATTTTATGAACAGACATAAAACAAAAACTAACTAAACTGAACAACTAATATACTAATTCTAAATACAAATCTAACTACACATATATCAAACTAAACTACTAATACTATACTAACAAACTAACAAAAATAATTAACAAACTGACCTGGAAAACGCTCCAGATTTTCCCTTTGTATGATGATTGTGCTAGCTGATCGGAGGGAGGAAACCCGCACCGAATTATACAGAAGATTCTTGTAAACGATAGCTGCAATTCTCTTCAATTATTGATTACAGGACAAGCAAGACATAAAAAAAAATCACAACAATCATATGATTTATAAATCTCCACAATTAGATAAACCCGTATGCAAAGACTTATATGAAATAATTCAATTGATGAAGAAGAGAAATCTTTCATTCATTAACTGAACTAAGTAATTGTTGTATTTTTTTTTAAGTAATGAAATAAATCAGACATAGATCATATTAATTAAATCACATCATTCTGCAAAAGACCATGATAACTAAAGTAGTCTATAATCAATTACAAATGACATGTATAAACTTGAAACAAAAGATTGATATTATGAAAGCTAAAGCTGTAGCAGAACATCAACTTCTGTCTCAGTTTGTATTAGAAATCCATAGCCTGGTTCTCCCACAAGTGAGGATGATCCTTATTACAAAAATAATAAGTATTTATAAGTTTTCCACAGGGTAAAACCTCCCTGTGGAAGTTATCAAAACTGTTTACATAAATCTGGGAAGATATCCCAATTTTAACTAAACTAGGAACCTACAATAAAACTAAACACACAAATATCCCCTAGCCTGTCCAATATGTCCCATGCAATTCGAATTTACCTGAAAAGGACCAAAAATGAACAAGTTAGAAGGATCTTTTATTAATAAAATGATAAAAATTTAATTCTATAGACTAGCTACAGAATCTTGCGATTCTGTAGCTGGTCTAAATAAGACACAGAATCAACATTAAAATCGATTGAAAATATTTTAAAAAATCAAATTCAATTAACATCCAATAGCTATTTGAAAACAAATCATTCAATTTTGAAAATGTTATACCATTCGAAATCAAACAGGATCAAAATCAATCAACCGAATACAGAGATAGGTGTACTCTGTTTTATTTGTTGCCAAGAGTCAGGTAGACAGAATCATAATCAAACAGTTTTACAATCGTTTCATATCCAATTTGAAAATGATATAATCAAAACGAATCATAGGCAATCATTATGCTTCCTCAACAATAGGAGATACGATTGAATCCAAACAAGATCTCTTTTCAAATCGTTATAAATGTATTGTCATACGATCTAGGCCGTGAGCGAGTTAAACCATAACTGACTCATAACTGTCCACAAACGAAATCGCAACATGATCAATCAATTAATAATAGAGTTCGTAATAGATATCTGATCGTTTGTTATTGGCCATATGGTCCGACAAGATCGATTTACCTTGATCAAAATCATTTCTTTTAAATGAATTATAACTGGATTCGATAGTGATAACAAAGTCAATCAATTCGTTTTGCAAATTAAAATCAAACAGAGCAGTTTTTACGATGCGAATCCAGCTCATGAAAATGATCAAACTAACTGAAGATAAACAACAATCCAATCAAGCGGATCAAACAACGAGGATTTAACATAGTCATCGTATATCAACAATGTTCAATGATTCGGGCGTGAATATTATTTGCACAGACCTAAATGAAAGCATTGTTTCCGAAAAAACAGAGTCGTTCTTCCCAAATTGGAAATGATCAGAGTTTTATTTCATATTTAAAAATCATATAACACAGCATATGTAACAACCAAACTCATGAAATCATTCGACGATCACCGCATACTAACCATAATGAAATCAAATCATGATCGTATTCTAAATTGAGCATGATAAACTTCCTGTTCAGAGTAGATACACAACGAATTCAATTGAAAACAAACTATCAGTTTCGTTGACTCAATCAGACAAGCGATCAAATCAAATCCAAACGAAAACCATTCAAATCCAATAAAAATCTATCTATGGCTAAACTGGGAATGATCAAATCGCGTATTTAAAACGAAATTCCATTTATTTTTAGCAAAGAAAAAATATACAGGAAGAACACATTATGACAGAGTCATTTCAAAATGTAAACAGAGCTATTCGAAGACCAAATTTGAATCATTATATTAACCCTGATCATTCACATAACTAGAACAATTTCGAAAATCATACCTGTATGACGAGCAGATGGCTTGATCACAACAATTTGGAGTTGATAACCGCTGTGGCCGATTCAACATTTTTGAAAAGGATGGAGCCTGTTGTCTTCTGCTTCTTATCAGTTGCTTGAAGTTGGTCTCTTTGGCTGGTCAACTCTGCAACTTGAATTTCCATCGATCGAATTTTCGATTGGAGTATGGGAATATCGATGTAGTATCATTCCAACCATAAATCACATCGGTCACAGGACAACTGTGTGGGTTTTGAAAGAGCAGGCGAGGGTTTGGACATATGGTTGAGGGTTTTGTTAGGAAATTTAATCCATGGGTAACATGGGTCGTTCCTTAGGCAGGGGGGAAGATTCGTCACGAAATCATAAGGTGGTTTGGGGCATAAACCTTGCGAGTAGGGGTACTCACTGGCTAAGAAACGTTCTACGTCGGAGTCTGAATCCTCACTAAGGAAAATAGGCTTTGACTTAGCAGAGGGTTTAGGTTTGTTCCTAGCCATTCTCGAAATAAGCCGAGCGTTCTTTTTACCCTTGGCATTAGCAGTAGGGTTTGCCTTAGCCTTTTTTCTCACAGGGTTCTTTATAGCCTCGGCCTTCTCAGTTCCAACGTCTGGTAAGTCAATAGCAGGGTTTACCGAAGGATTAGGAGAGGGCAATAGGATGTGGAAGGGCATGGGTGACCCGACCTTTGTTTCATTTACCACAGGCTTGTCAACTTGGACAGGGTCTGTATCATCAAAACCATTTCGAGCGATGAAAGATCTCCAACTATCACCATGTAAACTCAAATGATAAACAACGATAAGTTTAATTATTCCATGGTGGAACAGGCTACTGTCGACCTTCTGCCTTTTAAACCTTTTTGACATTTTATATAGGCTACGCTGAAAGTAAAAGGGCATATTCAATGAGTATCCCATAAAATTCATTAGCAAACGCAGGTGGTAGAGAAACACAAGTCCATATCGACCCTTACAGGTCACGAATTGTTTGACTACCATCAAAGTATCGTGCCATCATGGTTTAAGTGCAAAGATGGGCATACCTCTGTCACAAGAGGTGACCTTTCGGGAGACGAACAGTAGTGTCCATGGAACTTCTTCCACTTTCGAATTTTTGAACCAATGTTGTCCCGAGGAGGGTAACCTTGTAGTAGAACTAATAAACTTTTCATCAATTTCCAACTGTATGTCGGCCACCTTGGCTCTACAGCCATCGAAAGTCAAAGTGAACTGCTGTGCAACACAGAGATTAAAACCCTCGAATCGTTGTATGAAGGTGAGCCACCCATTTTCCTCCAAGTCTTTCCTGGCATTGTCAAACATTAACAAGGCTTGGTTGTCGTTTGGATCGATTCGCATGACTGGTGCCATGGAGTCGAGCACATGGTAAGTCCAGGGTTTGGATCATAGCACACACAGGAGCAAAGTGCACGAAGGGTTATTCGGGCTAACAGAGGTAAACGAGGAATAAGGGATAGGAATAAATGCCATCGTGCGAAGGTGGTGGAGCTTATCTCTGCCATGCATAATAGTTATTGCCAAGGTACAACCATCGGCTTTCATAGCTGTTCAACCCATTATAATATGGTTCAACAATCATATCACTTGGCCGACCAATGAATCCAATGGTAAGTGCATAAACCAACACGCGCAACCAACACTGTGCCATAGTTTTAAACCATCAACATTCAATTTGAAACCAATACCAAATGTTTAACCATGCGCGAATGTATTGTAACAGCCCATACCAATAGTTTAACCAATGTACCAATGGGTCTTCATGTGATCAACATGCCAACAGTTATGAAAACACAAACATAGGTATCATATTAAAAGATAAATATGAAGGATTTAATCATAAGCCCTATGTATTTTCATAAAACCAATAGTCAAGTAGGTCAAAAAACATACAAATCCCAATGTCAATGCATTACAAAGTCAATGAAACCAAGTCACACAATCAATCCAAGAATGTTCAATGAGTATAGTTCAAAAGTTTTGTCAGCTGCATAATAATAAGTGCAATGTAAGCGCAATAGGAATTTTGACAAGAAGGATCATGACAGTTCAAATAATGATTTCAATGCGACTTTGAAAGACTTAAGTTTTCATGCTTACAGTCGTGAAAACAAAACGAAGGTAAACGTGCAAATGTCGCAAAAGAAATAAAAATGTCGTTTATTTGAAAATTGCGATGAAAAAATGATGTTTGTAAAACATGGGTGTAGGCAACTTATAAGACAATAGAAAAATGTGGATTGGCTGCCAACAATGGCGATACACTGGTAGAAGCAGTTATCTCTGCTGAAAGGAACAAATTCAGATTAGGACAGCAAAGATAATTTCAACTCAAAAATAACAACCAGAAAATCATATAAACATCATCATTAACCAACTATTCCAGCAGTGTTTCAAAAGATGAAAACTGATAACAGTCTTAGGATCGGCAAGTCACGATATTAAAGATATAATTTCCAATACTATTGGCATAGCCACTGCTGCCAACAGGCATCCATAGCCTCGACAGGGTTTCCATTTAACCCACTCTGACATATGTATCCTACCAAGAAGTTCTGGATCAGAATAAAGGACGTTTTGAGGTTAAGAGGTTTCTTATTTATGAATTTTCATATACCCGACATTGCTTTGCTGCCAGCGGGCCTGTTCAGTACCCCAGCGAAGTTGCCTTGGCATCATTCATGCATTTACCCGCTGCCAGCAGACCTGTTCAGCATCCCGACGGGTTTACAAGCACTTCCCACAGCTCTTATTAATAAATTTTTATTTTTTTTTTATAGATATGAGCGGGGTGACGCTGAAAATCATGATATTTTAACATATATTTTCAGACCTCATCAGAATTTTTTTAGAACTGTCCTTTATTTAGATCCAGAGATTTTTTATTTACAAAACAACTTCCTAAGACAGGGAGACATCATTCTGAGTCATTCCTTTACAGAATAGGGACAGCGTAAAAAGATAATAGATGATCATGATGAACCTCACTTAGAGATCGAAATCAGTAATCTTCTTTCAAACAACAGACTTTTCCAACACAGATATAAATTTCAGCGATAAACCATTGATGT
This sequence comes from Picea engelmannii, assembly GCA_009831015.1. Classification (NCBI taxonomy): domain Eukaryota; kingdom Viridiplantae; phylum Streptophyta; class Pinopsida; order Pinales; family Pinaceae; genus Picea; species Picea engelmannii. Next base: position 1,312,893 of record ML778234.1, on the reverse strand, counting down.
TTATACAAACTTTCTTAGAGGTTATTTCAGCGAGGGAAATTTCTGTTGTCTTTGTATGAATGGCTCATTGTACAGGTATGTGTGTTTCAAAGCAAACACAAACTGATAAATTCAAAGAAAAATGAAAAACTAAAAAGAAAATAAAAAACACATAAAAGCAAAATATGTACATAATATACAAGGGTTGTCATCAAGCAAAGTATATTTTCAGGGCTTGGCCATTCACCGTGTAGGTATCAAGATGCCCCTCAAGCTTCTGCAATTGAAAAGAACTAGGACCCAACTTTTTAGCAATTAAAAATGGTCCAAGCCATAAATTTTGAAATTTTGTGTGCTCTCCCTTTCCCTCGTGTGGTTTGTCCCACTTTAGGACAAGATCGCCTACTTCAAAATTCCTATCAGAAGCAGAATTAAAATCGAACCAGCTTTTAACCAATTGTTGATGTTGATCTAGCTTTCGTTTAGCTTGGGCTCTTACCTCTTCTAGCTTCATCAAAGCGTTAATTCGGTTTTCCAGAGGGGGACAATCTTCTTCTTGGACTTTGTGTGACAATTGAAGTGAAGGAAGGAGAATGTGAGGAGGCAGAATTGTTTCTCTGCCATACACAAGAAAAAAGGGGGAGTTACCTATAGGAGCTTTAGGTGTTACCCTATCAGCCCACGGCGCGCTTAGCAATGCATTGTGTCAATTTTTGTGATTTTCAACCACTGTTCTCTTGATGATTTTGATTAAGTTCTTATTTGTCAATTCTGCCAATCCATTGCCCTGGGGGTAATAGCTAGCAGAAAAATTTATCTTAATTCCTTTTTCCAAAGAAAAATTGCTCATCTCAAGAGAGGAAAAGTAAGAAGCATTATCGAAAACTAAACATTCAGGGATACCGAAGCGAGTGATAATATTCGAATTTAGAAAGGCAATTACCTGACTGGTGTTGACAGTTCTTAACGCAACAGCTTTAGACCATCGGGTAAAGTAATCTATGGCTGTCACAATAAAATTGTGCTGTTGTGAGGACAGAGGGTTGATTGGACCTATGATATCAAGGCCCCACTGTTGAAAAGGAGAATCTACCGAAATGGGCTGCAAAGGAAAGGCTGGTTTTTGTAAGCGCCCTGATGCTTTCTGACAGATGATACATTTACGACACAAGGCATGGGCATCTCTAAAAAGCGTGGGCTAGTAATAACCGGCTCTTAAAACCTTATGAGCAGTGGTGTCACCACCAAAATTACCACCAGCTTTTCCTGCATGCAACTCTAGCAAGACTTTTTCTGTTTCGTCTTTTTCAAGACAACGCATTAGTATGCCGTCAAAACTCTGACGAAACAGGATACCATTAACCAGGTGAAAGGAGGCGGACTTTAATCTCAACGCTCTTCTTTTGGTGGGGTCTAGGTGACGGGGGGCTAATCCATGTTCAAGACAGAATCTTATATCGTCGTACCAAGGACTAACTGGGTTTTGTGCACAACAGATTAGACTTTGATCGCGTTGTCCTAGGTTTGACGTATCGCTTTCTTCTTGTTCTCCTGCTGCTGAATCAGCAACTAACTTGCATAACTCTTGGCCTCTCACTATCTGAGCTTGGGTGATTTCTAATTCATACTCCTGCAAGGAGGTGACCCAGTTATCTCTCTTTTCTCCTAGTTCCTTCTGCACTAACAGGTTCCTCATGGCTGGGTAGGGGACAATGACTTTTGTCCTTGACTTCAAAAGATAGGACCGGAAGTGCTTGACTGCTTTGAAAACAGCGTAGGCTTGCCGATCTACTACTAGGTAATTAAGTTCAGCGCCTTTGAAAGTAGAGCTCATAAAGGCAATGGGTACTTCATTGTTCTTGGCATTCTTTTGGGTTAGGACAGTGACATAGGAACGGTCAGAAGCAAAAGTGTAGAGTGTAAAGTCTTGAGAAAAATCTGGGCTCATGAGAGACGAAGTGTCTATTATGGCCTTCTTTATTACATTAAAAGCTTGATTTTCTGGGGGTCCCCAGTGATATTGGGTGTCTTTCTTAATCAAATTTTGTAAAGGCCTGACCATTTCGGAGAAACTGGGGACGAATCTTCTCACGAAATTAATCTGGCCTAAGAAAGACTACATAGATTTTTTGGATGTAGGAGGGGGAAGTTTTGCAATAACTTGAGTCCTTTTGGGGTCAATAATCATCCCTTCACTAGACACAATGAATCCTAAGAGTTTACCCTGTTCTACTGCAAAGATGGATTTTTTCGGATTTAAAGAGATGTCGTATTTACGACATCGCAGTAGGATGGCTCGTAAATGAGCTAGATGATCGGTTTTGTTTTTAGAGAATACAGTCACATCATGTAAGTAAACTACGACGGACTGATTGATTAAGCCTTGGAAAGCAATGTCCATTGCTCTCTGAAAAGTGGCACTAGCATTAATCAATCCAAAGGGCATTTTACGATAAGCATAAGTGCCCCACGGAGTACGGAAGGTAGTTTTAAGTTGGTCTGGTGGAGACATCAGGACTTGGTTGCACCCAGAGAAACCATCCAGTAAGGATAGCCTCTTAGAACCAGATACCTGTTGGAGGATCTGTTCCATGGGTGGGACAGGATAGTTGTCTTTATCAGACGCTCTATTAAGGTTCCGGAAATCGACGCAGAGTCGAATTTCCCCATTTTTCTTCTGGACTGGGACAAGGTTAGAAACCCACTGAGTGTGTCTAACAGGAAAAATTGCCTTAGAATTTAGGAGCTTATTCAATTCTTTTTGAATGGTTGGTTCGAGCTTGGGGTGCATTTTCCTCAGTTTTTGTTGAAAGGGTAAGGTTTGGGGCTTCATCGGGATAGCATGTTGTATGATATTAGGGTCGAAAGTTTTAAGGTCATCATACATCCATGCAAAGACATATTTAAATTCTTTAAACAATTTAATGAATGCAGCTTTTGCTTGTTGAGAAAATCCCAACCCTAGATTAATGCACTGAGGATTTTCATTAATTCCTAAGTTTACTTTTTCATAAGATAACGAGGAACTATTGGTTTTACAATTGACCGTCTTTTAAATTTATCTTGAAAATCATAAAACTTCTCTAATATAACTACAGATTTAGGGATCGAGTTTACCATATCCGATGAAGATTCAAGAGTTCTCGGATCTGGTATTACCGTGAAATCGCACAAATTGTCGTCGTGCGTGTGTTCGTCTATCACCGCACCTTGAAAGGTTTCTTCCATGTGCAGAAAGTTAATAATCTGCTGATCGTCGTCAAATACTCTCCAGTTCGTGATGTTGTCGGGGACGGAGGGCCGAAACAGTAGCTCAACTGAGAATGCGTCTGGGGACAAGCCTTCTGCAGGAAGAAGTTTAGAAGCTACATTAGCTAATAAATCTGCTTCAGAGTTATTCAACCTAGGAATGGAATTTATATTGAAAGAGAAAAATTTACTCATTAAATTCCATACCTCAGACTGGTAGCTTTTGAGATGCGGAGAAAGACAGTGGATAAAGTCTCTTACCTGTCTAAGCACTATTTCAGAGTCGCCAAAGACGGTTAAATTTTGAATGTTCATATCCAAAGCTTTTCTGAGACCTTGCAGTAAAGCCTCATATTCTGCAGTATTGTTAGTACATTCAAACTCCAACCTACATGCTATCAATGTTTTGTTACCTGCCGGATCGATAATAACGTAGCCTGCTCCGGCTCCTTCTTTGGACTTTGACCCGTCGAAATACAAAGACCAAATTTTATTTGCATTGGGTACATGGGATCGTTGCGTGGAAGCTGTTGGCTGCATATATGCTACAATGTCGGACTTCTATTCTGGATTGGTGATAGGTGAAGCCTCGGCCATGAAATTGCCGAAGAAGGTGTCCATTCCTTGTACTTTAGGTGAATCAGCAGGAGGTGTATATGGTTCATTGGGATCGTTCAAATCAGTGACCGTGAACTTAAGGTAGCGCTCACGATTTGCTCTGATTTTATTAGGCTTTCCGTTCTCTGGAAGCCATAGATGGGACCAATCTGTTGCGAAATAACCATGTAGCTGCTCCGACCAGTCCCTGCTTAAAAACATGCCATACACTTCTGGAATATCCACAACAATTATATCAATAACTTGATGAACCTTGGGGTTAGACGATAATCTAATAAGCACATTCTTTAGTTCGCCTATAACATTGACATTTGTCCGATCAAGTTGTATGATTTTTAAAGTAGATGGTTCAACTTCAGCGTTAATTTTCTGGCATACAGACCAAGGCATCACATTGGATGACGCTCCTGAATCTACCATACAATTGTGCACATTTCTATTAAAGATCTCAAAAGTTAATAGAAATGGAGGTACATTTTTGCGAGTGCTAAGAGTAGTAGCTTGTCTTTTTTTACTCGCAGTTTCTAAAGCTACTTTATCTACATTATTTACATTATTTACATTACTTACAGGAAAGCTTCATTTATCTTGAGGATCGGGATTGTTTTTAGTGGAAGCATTCTGGGGAGCTTTGTTTTGCACAACCTTGTTACCATTAGAGTTACCATTTTTACCGTTCTCTGAAATATTTTGCAACATTTTTTGTAACAAAAATGGAAACTTCAATAACTCATAAATATAAATGTTAGCCCTTAACTTTTTAAGATCTTCAACAACATCATAATCAAGTTGGGGTTCACATTACTTTGTTTAGTCTTAGCTGATTTAGATTGCTTTGGAGGCGAAGTTGTAGTGTTTTCGGTAGAAGGTTTGTTTGTTGTCTTACTCCTGGTATTATAAGGATGAACTGTCTCGAAGTTATCTTGAAAGATGATATCCGAGAAGTGTCCAAAAATGTTTGGAGAAGACTCTTCTTCTTGAACTGTCTCTTGTTCAACTACCTCCTCGGGAATATCAGGAGGCATCAAGTTATCTTGGGCTTCTAGAATTGTTTGAAGGGCACATTGCAAACTTTCTAGATTAAGGCCTTCGGTGGTTGGTAGGAAAAGGCTTTCGGAACGGGGGCTTGTAAGGACCTTTGCTCGAGGAAGCTTCTTTGGTCGACCTTTTTAAGTCTATAACTTGATTTGACAGTTTTTGAACAACTTTGGTTAAGTTTTCCAAATCAGAGCTTTCAGGTTGTGATTTATTTTGAGTAGGTCTGGGGAGGATTTCAATCTTCTTTTTGGAAGAAGTAATAGTCTCAGTTTCGTTGCTAGTGGATTCTTTAAGACTAAGTATGTCCTTTTCAATCTGGCTGGCCTCCTCGAAGGCTTCTAACAACGTGGCTTTCTTAGATCGTTTAACCCAAATAGCTATACTTTGATGCAAAGCTTTAGTGTAGTATGCTATTATAAGACTCTCAGCAGGCATAGAATCTGCAGGGATTCGGTTTTTAAGTGTCAAGAATATTTGATTAAAGTCTTTAACTTTTTCTTTTGGGTTCATTCTTAAGCTAAAAAGGTCTATGACTAGGACTTCCAGAGGTTTACCATCTCCGAACTTTTCCAAAAAGCATGACTCAAATTTTTCCCAAGACATGATGGTATGGGGTTGTTGGGCAAAGTACCATGTTGATGCATTACCCTCGAAAGTATACAGGAACAACCTACAGACAACGTCTTCATGTTCGACATTGCGGAGTCTTATGGCTAACATAAACTTTTTTATATGATCTTCAATGATCTGTTTTGAGTCTGGGTCAAACTTGGGAAGCCATTTCTCCATGTGTTTAGGTAAAGGATGTTGAGCTCTAGGTATAGCTATGGCATCCTGATCAAGCCAGGGTCTAGCAGGGTTGTTCTGATTTTCCATTGGGGTAGTGGGTGTGAAAGGCTGAGAAGGGGAATTGCCTTCGTCAGAGGAATCTCCTCCAGAAGAGGAAGGAGATGATGGAGGTGGTGAAGGAGGTATCCCAGATCCTCCTGCAGCAGGATTTGAGATTGGATCTATAGGATTCATAGTGAGGTTAGTGTCACCTAATTGTTCTCTGATATCAGAGAATTCCAAAGGTTGACCCCACGGATGGTTTGGTTGCCTCAAATGGGCTAAGGCACTATGTGTTTTAATAAGAGATTGACGAACAATCTCTTGTATGTCACCACCTGTAGGATTAGGGGTTGCTGGCTCAATCTTGATCTGCGGATCGTCGGTTGAAGTAGTTGTTGTTTGAGGGGGAATATTATCATTTGAATGGCTTCTAGTCACTATAGGTGAGAGATTAGGTGGTGGAGGAGTCTTGCGACCACCTCGTGCCATTAATTAAGTTTAGGCCCTCCTTCTAGCGCCATTTGTTGACGGGCGAAATCGACCGTCCGTCAACTGGAAGAGTGGAACCAGTCCAGGGTTGTCTAATAACCCAAGCCGTTTGGGATGAACCACCTTGACGGGTTTAGCGGCTCCGTTAGCCGATCTAAGGTCCTAAGAAAACAAAAAGAAAAATAATCTACAATAACTAATCTAACTAATAATAAAAACTAAACTAATCTAACTAAAACCAACTGTTAAAACAAACTAAACTAATCTAACTAAAAAGGAAATAAAACACACTAATAAACTAAACTAACTAATCTACATATACAATATACTAACTAATACTAACTTTAACTAATTAAATAACCAACTACTAACTGAAATAAAACTTATTCACAAAATATACATTATCTACAATTTTACAGATTTGAATAAAACCTGAAAAACTCATTTGCATTCTACCCTAAGACAGAGAAAGATATTTTTGTTGATTTTACAATTTTATGAACATAAATAGAACAAAAACTAACTAAACTGAACAACTAATATACTAATTCTAAATACAAATCTAACTACACAAATATCAATCTAAACTACTAATACTATACTAACAAACTAACAAAAATAATTAACAAACTGACCTCGAAAACACTCCAGATTTGCCCTTTGTATGATGATTGTGCTAGCTGATCGGAGGGAGGAAACTCGCACCGAATTATCCAGAAGCTTCTCATAAACGATAGTTGCAGTGCTCTTCAAGTATTGATTACAGGACAAACAAGACATAAAAAAAAATCACAACAATCATATGATTTATAAATCTCCACAATTAGATAAACCCGTATGCAAAGACTTATATGAAATAATTCAATTGATGAAGAAGAGAAATCTGTCATTCATTAACTGAACTAAGTAGTTGCTGTATTTTTTTTTTAAGTAATGAAAGAAATCAGACATGGATCATATTAATTAAATCACATCATTCTGCAAAAGACCATGATAGCTAAAGTAGTCTATAATCAATTACAAATGACATGTATAAACTTGAAACAAAAGATTGATATTATGAAAGCTAAAGCTATAGCAGAACATCAACTTCTGTCTTAGTTTGTATTAGAAATCCATAGCCTGGTTCTCCCACAAGTGAGGATGATCCTTATTACAAAAATAATAAGTATTTATAAGTTTTCCACAGGGTAAAACCTCCCTGTGGAAGTTATCAAAACTGTTTACATAAATATGGGAAGATATCCCAATTTTAACTAAACTAGGAACCTACAATAAAACTAAACACACAAATATCCCCTAGCCTGTCCAATATGTCCCATGCAATTCGAATTTACCCGAAAAGGACAAAAAATGAACAAGTTAGAAGGATATTTTATTAATAAAATGATAAAAATTTAATTCTATAGACTAGCTACAGAATCTTGCGATTCTGTAGCTGGTCTAAATAAGACACAGAATCAGCATTAAAATCGATTGAAAATATTTTTAAAAATCAAATTCAATTAACATCCAATAGCTATTTGAAAACGAATCATTCAATTTTGAAAATGTTATACCATTCGAAATCAAACAGGATCAAAATCAATCAACCGAATATAGAGATAGGTGTACTCTGTTTCATTTGTTGCCAAGAGTCAGGTAGACAGAATCATAATCAAACAGTTTTACAATCGTTTCATATCCAATTTGAAAATGATATAATCAAAACGAATTACAGGCAATTGTTATGCTTCCTCAACAACAGGAGATACGATCGAATCCAAACAAGATCTCTTTTCAAATCGTTATAAATGTATTGTCATACGATCTAGGCCGTGAGCGAGTTAAACCATAACTGACTCATAACTGTCCACAAACGAAATCACAACATGATCAATCAATTAATAACAGAGTTCGTAATAGATATCCGATCGTTTGTTATTAGCCAAATGGGCCGACAAGATCGATTTACCTTGATCAAAATCATTTCTTTTAAATGAATTATAACTAGATTCGATAGTGATAACAAAGTCAATCAATTCGTTTTGCAAATTAAAATCAAACAGAGCAGTTTTTATGATGCGAATCCAGCTCATGAAAATGATCAAACTAACTAAAGATAACCAACAATCCAATCAAGCGGATCAAACAGCGAGGATTTAACATAGTCATCATATATCAACAATGTTCCAAGATTCGTTCATGAATATTATTTTCACAGACTTAAATGAAAGCATTGTTTCCGAAAAAACAGAGTCGTTCCTCCCAAATTGGAAACGATCAGAGTTGTATTTCATATTTGAAAATCATATAACATAGCATATGTAACAACCAAACTCATGAAATCATTCGACGATCACCGCATACTAACCATAACAAAATCAAATAATGATCATATTCTAAATTGAGCATGATAAACTTCTTGTTCAGAGTAGATACAAAACGAATTCAATTGAAAACAAACTATCAGTTTCATTGACTCAATCAGACAAGCAATCAAATCAAATCCAAATGAAAACCATTCAAATCCAATAAAAATCTATTTATGGCTAAACTGGGAATGATCAAATCGCGTATTCAAAATGAAATTCCATTTATTTTTAGCAAAGCAAAAATATACAGGAAGAACACATTATGACAGAGTCATTTCAAAATGTAAACAGAGCTATTCGAAGACCAAATTCGAATCATTATATTAACCCTGATCATTCACATAACTAGAACAATTTCGAAAATCATACCTGTATGACGAGCAGATGGCTTGATCACAACAATTTGGAGTTGATAACGACTGTGGCCGATTCAACATTTTTGAAAAGGATGGAGCCTGTTGTCTTTTGCTTCTTATCAGTTGCTTGAATTTGGTCTCTTTGGCTGGTCAACTCTGCAAATTGACTTTCCAGCGATAGAATTTTCGATTGGAGTATGGGAACATCGATGTAGTATCGTTCCAACCATAAATCACATCGGTCACAGGACGGCTGTGTGGGTTTTGAAAGAGAAGGCGAGGGTTTGGACATATGTCTGAGGGTTTCATTAGGAAATTTAATCCCTGGGTAACTAGGGTCGTTCCTTAGGCAGGGGGGAAGATTCATCATGAAATCATAAGGTGGTTTGGGGCATAAACCTTGCGAGTAAGGGTACTCGCTAGCTAAGAAACATTCTACGTCAGAGTTTGAATCCTCACTAAGGAAAATAGGCTTTGACTTAGCAGAGGGTTTAGGTTTGTTCCTAGCCATTCTCGAAATAAGCCGAGCGTTCTTTTTACCCTTGGCATTAGCAGTAGGGTTTTCCTTAGCCTTTTTTCTCATAGGTTTCTTTATAGCCTCGACCTTCTCAGTTCCAACGTCTGGTAAGTCAATAGAAGGGTTGACCGAAGGCTTCGGAGAGGGCAATAGGATGTGGAAGGGCACGGGTGGCCCAACCTTGGTTTCATTTACCACAGGCTTGTTAACCTGGATAGGGTCTGTATCATCAAAACCATTTTGAGCGATGAAAGCTCTCCAACTATCACTATGTAAACTCAAATGATAAACAACGATAATTTTAATTAGTCCATGGTGGAACAGGCTATTGTCGGCCTTCTGCCTTTTAAACCTTTTTGACATTTTATATAGGCTACGCTGAAAGTAAAAGGGCATATTCAATGAGTATCCCATAAAATTCATTAGCAAACGCAGGTGGTAGAGAAACACAAGTCCATCTCGACCCTCACAGGTCACGAATTGTTTGATTACCATCAAAGTATCATGCCATCGTGGTTTAAGTGCAGAGATGGGCATACCTCTGTCACAAGAGGTGACCTTTCGGGAGATGAACAGTAGTGTCCATGGAACTTCTTCCACTTTCAAATTTTTGAACCAACTCTGTCCCGAGGAGGGTAACCCTGTAGCAGAACTAATAAACTTTTCATCAATTTCCAACTGTATGTCGCCCACCTTGGCTCTACAGCCATCGAAAGTCAAAGAAAACTGCTGTGCAACACAGATATTAAAACCCTCGAATCGTTGTATGAAGGTGAGCCACTCGTTTTCTTCCAAGTCTTTCCTGGCATTGTCAAACATTAACAAGGATTGGTTGTCGTTTGGCTCGATTCGCACGACTGGTGCCATGGAGCCGAGCACACGGTAAGTCCAGGGTTTGGATCATAGCACACACAGGAGCAAAGTGAACGAAGGGTTATTCGGGCTAACAGAGGTAAACGAGGAATAAGGGATAGGCATAAATGCCATCGTGCGAAGGTGGTGGAGCTTATCTCTTCCATGCATAATAGTTATTGCCAAGGTACAACCGCCGGCTTTCATAGTTGTTCAACCCATTATAATATGGTTCAACAATCATATCACTTGACCGACCAATGAATCCAATGGTAAGTGCATAAACCAATGCGCGCAACCAACGCTGTGCCATAGTTTTAAACCATCAACATTCAATTTGAAACCAATACCAAATGTTTGACCATGCGCGAATGTATTGTAACAGCTCATACCAATAGTTTAACCAATGTACCAATGGGTCTTCATGTGATCAACATGCCAACAGTTATGAAAACACAAACATAGGTATCATATTAAAAGACAAATATGAAGGATTTAATCATAATCCCTATGTATTTTCATAAAACCAATAGTCAAGTAGGTCAAAAAACATACAAATCCCAATGTCAATGCATTACAAAGTCAATGAAACCAAGTCACACAATCAATCCAAGAATGTTCAATGAGTATTGTTCAAAAGTTTTGCCAGCTGCATAATAATAAGTGCAATGTAAGTGCAATAGGAATTTTGACAAGGATCATGACAGTTCAAATAATGATTTCAATGCGACTTCGGAAGACTTAAGTTTTCACGCTTATAGTCGTGAAAACAAAACGAAGGTAAACGTGCAAATGTCGCAAAAGAAATAAAAATGTCGTTTATTTGAAAATTGCGACGAAAAAATGATGTTTGTAAAACATGGGTGTAGGCAACTTATAAGACAATAGAAAAATGCAGATTGGCTACCAACAGACGAGTAAAGAAAAAGGTGCCATGATTGAATCTGTAGAACGAAGAAACAATTCTCTCTCTACTGAAAGACGTCATCAGCAAGAAAGAAATCGATTTACTCAAAGAAGGCAACCATTTTCCAGGTACAAAGAATTTTTCTATGGCTATTGTTTCTACTGTTCTAAATTTGGTCACAAAGCTGTAAATTGTTCCTTAAGACTTAGACATGAGCAATTAAGATTTCAAAGGAATAAATACTTCCCACAACAAAGAATGATACAGTCAAGTAATAATCCTTCACGGACTGCAAATTGCCAAATTAAGTATGGACACATACATCTAAGGAGGCCAATAAATAATCAACAGTCAATAAGTAGGCAACACTGCAACAACAATTTTAACTTATTGAATAATGAGGTTGAATGCTACACCTGTCATAACTTTGGACATAAATCTATTGAGTGTCGGTTAAGGAACTATGAACCAGATTCGAAATCCCCTGCTGAAAATGTCAAGTTTTGGAAGAAGAAGGAAAGTAA
>ML778234.1:1285334-1299049 GCA_009831015.1 Picea engelmannii | reverse complement strand
TGTGTTGATGAGAGAAAAAGCACCAGTGGAGGAGCATTCTTCTTGGGTAACTCCTTAGTAGCCTGGCTTAGTAAAAAGAAAGGTTCCATTTCTTTATCAACCACAGAGGCAGAGTACATTGTTGCTGCTACCTGTTGCACACATGTATTATGGATGATTCAGACACTTGCAGACTTAGAGGTAAAATATACTGCATCGATCCCAATTCATTGTGATAACACTAGTGCCATTAGTGTGTCTAAAAATCCTGTCCTCCACTCCAAGACAAAACATATTCCCATAAAATATCATTTTCTGAGAGAGCAGGTCACCAATCAGATTGTTCAGGTCCATTACATTCCCACTAAAAAACAAATTGCAGACATCTTTACTAAGCCCCTAGACAAGACACTGTTTGAATATCTCAGACAGAAGCTGGGTGTCATTTCGTTTCACACCTAAAAAAGTCCATCTTGTTAGGGGGAGTTTTGCATTGTTTGAATCTCTAATGCCTCCTAAAATTCCTGCAATAGCTCAGGGGGAGCATGTCTCTTCTTTGACATTGATGTCAAAGGGGGAGAAAAGAATTCGGGTGCCTTAGTTGCCATCAATGCCAAAGGGGTAGATTATTGGCTAATGTTTAATAGGTAGCGCATTCTTATCATTGATGGCAAGTAAAACAGTGAAGATGGCATGAGTATAGGAAGAGTGTAACAGACGGGCATCATAAGTAGTTTGGGAAGACGCTGCAGAGCAAGCTCGATAAGTTCAGAAGAGATAGTGCAGAGGATTGTTGGTAGGTTATCAGGCAAAGTAAGCTTGTCATTGATGGAAAGATCAGAGTATGCAGCGAAGGTAAAACAAGGACAAAGTACGCTCTGGAGGAGAAGCGCCAGTGATCGCTAGATCTCATTCTGAATTACCGATGGCCGTCAGATATGAATGAAGACAAGAGGAGCGCACAGATATGGAGGATAGATATCGGGCGTTAGATCCGAGCACAGGGTCTGACCACAGTTGGATCGAGGAGAACCCACACGGTGTTTAAAGTGAAAGGAGAAAAGGGGCTCACAAAATCCCGAAAGAAGGAGGACCGTCCATCATCAGGAAGGACACGTGGGGAAAGATCATAAGTTCACTGATTGGAGAGTCAAAGGAACAGAGTTCCTTAACTTCTCGAAATCGTGATGTAACATGAGCCGTCAGATCAAAGGTTTGATTTGGACCGTTGATTCCAGTCCTTGTCGGAATTTCGAGTATCGAGAGTTGGACATGTAAAAAATTATTGACATCAGGATTCCCGATATCGCGATATGCGAAATTGCGATGTAATCTGAGCCGTCAGATTAAGGTTGAATCTGGACCGTTGATTCTAGTCCATGTCGGGGTTTCAAGGATCATGAGTTGAAGAGGTCAAAGAATAATAACCACAGGAATCCTGAAATCGCGATATGCGATATTGCAATTTAATCGCAACTGTCAGATCAAGATGTGATATGGACCATCGATCCGACTCATGTCAACATACCACATCAGCTAGGAACACGTGGCACAACCAGGTAATGACAAGTGTCAGACTGACTCAACATGCCAAGCACATGTAAGTCACAAATCAGGGTGACACGTGGCAGTTATTTAACACATGTGACGTCAGCAGACTTACACCATGTCGGAGTTTCGAGGATCGCGTGTTGGAGATGTCAAAGAAACAATGCAACATAAATGCCGAGATCGTGATATGCGAATTCGCGATTCAATCGCAGCCATTGAATCATGATTGAATCTAGTCCGTTAAATCCAAGTCCTTTCGGGAATTCGAGGATCGAGAGTTGGAGATGTCAAGGATTGTTAACATCAAGAATTTCGATATCGCGATATGCGAAATCGCGAAATGATTTGAGCTGTCAAATCAAGTGTTGATCAGGACCGTTGATCCCACGCCATTTTAGGGTATCGGGGATCGCAACTTGGAGAGGCAAAGAACCCAATGCATCAAGACTGTCGATTTTGCAATATGCGAAATCACGATTTAATCGCAGCCATTGAATAGAGATCATATCTAGACCGTTGATCTAACTCCATATCGGAGTGTCAGGGATCGCAACATGGAGAGGCAAGCAAACAATGCAACAAGAATGTCGATTTCGCGATATGCGAAATTGCGATTCAATCGCAGCCGTTGAATGAAGCTCTGATCAGGATCGTTGATCCCACACCATTTCGGGGTATCGGGGATTGCGACTTAGAAAGTCGAGATGCCTCATCTCCAGATTCATGAAACACGAATTCGCGAAAAGCGCTTTTTTCATAGGCGCTTGGTTATGACCATAGACATATTGGGGAAGGAGCTAGTGTAGAAAAGTTCTATATCGGAACTTCGAAGATCGTGAAATAAAGTGTCAAGACACTCAGCACAGAATTGTCGAATGCCGAAATGCCGAAATGAATGCAAGATCCCATGGATTCAATCCAACGGTGCATATGAATTTGAACAAGATCGGAGGGCAACTGTAGCACAATACAGTGTAACTGCCAGAAACCACTGATGGGTTCTGCCAGAGGACTCGAAGACACTTCGGGATGGCTGACAAAGGAGGTGAAGAGTCTCTGAGAGGGATGAAGATGTTCATGGAGGTGATTGACAGCTGATGAGCATTGAGGCCTATAACTGAAACAAAGAAGGTGAGTTCGATTGTAACAGAGAAGACGAAGAGTCTCAAACTGCCAGAGAGGCTAAGGAATCTCAGTATAACATACAGTGATGTTGGACACGGGGGGCGAACCACTAGAGAAGCTGAAGAGTCACGATGATGATCGGATAGAGCACTCGATAGGTGGAGGATAATGGCACGGAGTCAGCATGCAGAGGCATTGCGAACATTGCATGCACAAGGTGCACAGAAGTTATAAATACACGGTACAGAGAAGAGATGTGGTTGCGGTCGCTATTGGAGTTTGTTGTGGTTGTTGGTGGTGAAGGTGATTCATGTGTGAAGAAGGAGGAGACTGCAGCAGCTGAATAGAACAGAAGAGGAACTATGCAGTGAATGGACATGGCGCACAGAGCATAAAAAGTGGAAGAACAGACAGCGCAAGTGATGTGTGCAGAAAGGCAATGAGGCAGACAGAGCAACAAAATGCAGCAGAACAGTGATGAGTCTGGTAAGCCATTGTTGAACATCATATCACTGTAACAAGTTTCAGTAGAAAATATTTATATTTCAGGGTGGTTGGGAGGAGCTAGGGAGGACTGGTGTCCTCAAAGGTTCAATTGGGTGCTTGATCATAGGGAGTTGGTGCTTCCTTCTAGTTGGTGCTAGAGAAACCAGGGAGTTGGTGCTTCCTTCTAGTTGGTGCTAGAGAAACCAAGGAGTTGGTGCTTCCTTCTAGTGGGTGCTAGAGAAAACAGAGAGTTGGTGCTCTCAGCAAGTTGCAACTTGCAAAACTGAGGTTGTAGCCTCATTATGAGTTCGTGCTCATATGTATGATACTGTAAAGAATGTAACTATTACTTATCATATAAAGAAAAAGAGGTTTTTACCCTGCATGGGTTTCCTCGAGAAATATTTGTCTCTGTGTTTCTCATATATATGAATGATGCTAAAAGTACCATTGTTTATTTCCCTGCATTATTATGATCATCATTTAGTGTCTCTACAAAGAGTTTAAAAGAACCATAATTGTTTAAGCACGGTAACAATTGATTCACCCCCCCTCTCAGTTGTCCAACATTATGTTTGCTACAAAATTCAATCATGGCTTTGGACTTGAATGCATGGGAAATTTATTTTATAATCTTACTAGGGCAGGCGAATCTGGAAAGGATATTGGTTTCCAAAAAGTTCATAATCACCTTTTCAGTAGCATTCCTGGTGGGCACAACCTTGATCCATTTGGTAAAGTAGTCAGTGGAAGTGAGAATTCACTTGTGCTTCCCGTTGGAGGGTGGATTTATCTCACCTATGAAATATAATCCCCATTGTTGAAAGGAGCCACTGGTAGTGATAGGTTTCAGGGGAAGTGAGAGTAATTTATGTTTTCTTGCAAACTTTTGACATTCATTGCATGCCCTTACTGTAGTAAATACATCTGAGAAAAGGGTGGGCTAGTAGTACCCTTCCCTTAGGATCTTGAGGGTTGTATATTTCCAATGATGGTGTCCTCGACAAACTTCCTTGTTCATATCTATTGTGACTTGTTTAGCTTCATTTTCATCAAGACATTTTAATAGGATGCCAGGAGGATCTCTCCAGTACAGGTTCTGATTTAAAATGCATAATTTTATAGATTTTAATTTGAGAGACCTAACCCTCATCTTCTTCAGATATGGTGGAAATTATAGATGTTGCAAAAAGTAAACAATATATCCATACCAAGGTGAATAATAGTAGTTTTCAAATGCTTTCATGTTGTCTTTTCTAGACTGTGTCATGGGTGCATCGGATTGGGTGAAGTTTTGATGCAATTCCAACACATTACAATTTGATTCTGATAATAAGTTGGTAAGTCCTTTCCCTTTAATTAGCTTGGTGGGATTTATGTGTAGGTCATATTCCAACAATTTGAAAATCCATTTCCCTCTTTTCCCTTCACTATTTGGCTGGACTAGAATATCTTTGACACTGCTTCTACGAACATAGGATGTTATGATAGACTGTAACACATACACTCTGAAGGATTTCAACACTTTGACCAGTGCATAGGCCTACTTTTATAGAATTTAATAATTCTTCTCAACATCTCGGAGGGATTTTCTGAAAAAGGCTATGGGTTTTTCATGCCCTTCTTGAATCTTTTGCAGTAGCACAACAACAATGGTTTCCTCAGAGGTGAAAGAAAAGATAAATAACTCTTTGGCATAGTCAGGGCTGACTAATGCAGGGGCTTTAACCAAATCTTGTTTGATCCTTTGGAATGTTGATTTTTCCTCTTGTGACCATTTGATAACAACATCATTCTTCAACATGTTGATGATAGGCCTTATGCTTTCAGCAAAGTTTGGCAAAAATCACCTTAAAAAAGTTATTATGCCTATAAAAGACTGAATATACTTCTTGTTTCTAGGGATTGTATTTTACTTAATGGCCTCCACTCTCTTAGGTACTATTTTTATACCTCCCACTGATATGATGTGGCTTAGGAGTTTACCTTATGGTATAGAAAAGTGAGACTTCTTGGGATTCAAAGAAATCCCATACCTTCTTCATTTTCAAAAGATCTGCTCAAGGTGTTGCAAATGCTCATCATCTAATTTGGAGAAAATGGTGATTTCATCCAAATATATAACTATAAATGTTTCTTTCTCCCCCACAAAGGCTACATCCATATCCCTATGAAAGGTGTCCCCTATATTCATTAGCCCAAAAGGCATTTTTTCATACAAGAATATTCCCCATGGGGTGGTGAATGTTTTGTTTTATTTTTTTTCTTCACTCATTGCTATCTGGTTATAACCAGAGTATCCATCCAACAAGGAAATCCTATGAGAACCTACTACCCTTTGCAGGATATGGTCCATATTGGACATGGGGTAGTTTTCCTTTAGAGAATACTTGTTGAGATTTCATAAATCAACACACAAGTGTATTTCCCCACTCTTTTTCCTTAAGGGAACCAAGTTGGCCACCCAGTATGAGTTCCTCATTGGCACCGATTTGGCCATCTCTTTTTCAATTATGGACATCATCATGGGATTAAATTACTTGATATTCTATCTGAATGGATTAGAACCAACCTTCAGAGGGATCTTGTGCTGGATGATGTCAGTGTCAAATGTATTCAAATCCTCATACGACCATGCAAAAAGGAGGACTGATACTTGATATTTGGGCCAATGGGAGGTCTGAAGGTGCTAGCAACCAATGCCAAAGGATCTTCCTGTTGATTTTCCTCTTTAGGAATGAAGGAGATATTAAATGCTAGAAAGAAGTTGTCAACCAGGTCCCACACCTCGTTCCTATATTATTTGAGCCTGTGTTGCTGATATTGATAGGTGTTTTTTACTTGATTTATGATTAACTCAGAATCACCAAAGAATTTGAAACTTTCAATGAACATGTCTTTGTAATCCCTCAATCCGAGCATCAGAGCTTCATACTTATCTCTATTGTTAGTAGTCTCAAATTCCATCTTATAAGAAATAATTATAACCTCATTCGCAGGGGAAATGAGGACTATACCAACCCCATAACCTTATATTGATGAAGAGAAATAGAAATACATATTCCACACTTTTTTCTGTTGATCTATCAGTGACTGATCTTTCCATTTGATGACTGTAATTTCTGGTTCCTCATCATTTAGATGAAAAATAAATGAGTTGATGTCTTCCTCAACAACATAAATTGGGTGATTTCTCGAATTATAATGGTCGATGGCGATATAGGCCAATATGACCTCTCTGTATAGCCTCTTGTGTTCTCCCCCAAAAAAAAGGATGGTGGCATATGTGAGGTCCATTTGTAATGATCCTCCAACCTTTTTGGCCCACGTCCTAGACAAAAGCATACCAAACTTGGGGGGAATGTCATCCACCACAATCTCCATCACTACACTCTTCATGGGTAACTATGCCTAAGAAACCACAAGATATTTTATTAACCCCAAACATTTGAATTTTTTGGATTCAAAGGAGTAAAGGTCTTGATAGGGCTTGGTGATCTCTATACCTAGTTCCTCCATTAAAACCTTAGGCATGACATTATGTGAGACACCTGAGTCCATGAGACAGTTATGTAGCATCTTGTCATGCACATTTAGAGATATGTAGAATGGTGGAGAAGCATTAGAGCCATCCTCAATGTGTGGGCCCACAGTATTGGTTGGGTTCTCATCCTACAAACTAATTACATTAGAATTTAAAATAGAAGTAGGTGGAGGAAAAACTTTCATAATGGATTGTGTGAAAGGATCATTTTTCAACAATTATGACAGAGGTACAGGGATCTTGATCTTGTTGGACAACTGAGAGGGGGGGGTGAATCAGTTGTCACCGAGCTTAAACAATTATGCTTCTTTTAAAATATTTATAAGGCACTCAATGATTATCACAATAATTCAAGGAAATAAACAAAGGCACATTCAACATCAGTCGCATATATGAGAAACACAGAGACAGATATTTCCCAAGGAAACCCATACAGGGTAAAAACCTCTTCTTCTTTATATGATAAGTATTATTTACATTCTTTACATTATCATACATATGAGCACCAACTCATTGTGAGGCTACAACCTCTGTTTTGCAAGATGCAACTTGTTGAGAGCACCAACTCTCTATTTTTCTCTAGCACCCACTAGAAGGAAGCACCAACTCCCTGGTTTCTCTAGCACCAACTAGAAGGAAGCACCAACTCCCTAGTTTTTCTAGCACCGACTAGAAGGAAGCTACAATTCCCTGTGTTCAAGCACCCACTTGAACCTCTGAGGACAACAGTCCTCCCTAGCACCTCCCTACCACCCTGGATTATGAATATGAAATATTGAAACCTATTAATAACAGCTTACCAGTCTCATCACTATTCTACTGCATTTCGTTGCTCTGTCTGCCTCACTGCCTTCCTACACACATGACTTGCGTTGTCTATTCTTCTATCTTTTATGCTCTGTGCACCATGTCCATTCATTGAACAATTCCTCTTTTGTTCAATTCAGCTACTGCACTTCCCTCCTTCTTCATGCATGAATCACCTTCAACAACAACAACCACAACAACTCTAACAACAACCCCATCACTTCTCTGTACTGTGTATTTATAGCTTTTGTGCACCTTGTGCATGCAATGTGCGCAATTCCTCTGCATACTCACACCCCGCCGATATCCTCCACAACTTGAATGCTCTGTCTGATCATCATCGTGACTCTTCAGCTTCTCTGGCCATTTTTCCACTCGTTCAGCATCATTGTATGTTATGTTGAGATTCCTCAGCCTCTTTGGCAGTTGAGACTCTTCGTCTTCTCTGCCAATAACCCCGAAGTGTCTTCGAGTCCTCTACCAGAAACCATCAATGGTTTCTGGTAGTTACACTGTGACATGTAACAGTAGCCCTCTGATCTCCTTCAGTTTCATCTGCACTGTCGGATTAGCTCTGATGAGTTCTTGCATTATTTACCCATTTCGCACTTTCGCAATTCGGAGATTCTGCGATGAGACATCTTGAGTCTCCATGTCACGAGTTACGAAACTCCGAAACATATATTTTCTGTGCTAGCTCCTTCCTTTATATGACCATGGTTGTGACCAAGCGCTTGTTCATAACGTGCTTTTCACGATTTTGCATTTTTCCTTTTCATTAATTCCATTGTGAAGTTTCTCGACTTTCCAAGTCGCGATCCCCGAAACGCCGAAAAGGAGCTTATCTAAACTGACACCTTCCCTTCTCATGACCACCGACGGTGACCACAGGCTGTGCCAAAAAGGTTCTTCATATTTCTCGAGTTTATAAACTTCATCGAGTCTGATCGACGGTTGAAATCTCCATAGATCCGACGGTCCAGATCTTATCGCGATCTCGCATCTCGTTGTTTCTTAGATGGAGGTTCTCGTCACTCTAAGTCATGATAGGAGAAACTCTGATATGGAGTTCAGATCGATGGTCCACATTCTTGGTGAATAGATGGTCCAGATCTTATCGTGAATTCGCATCTCGCGGTTCCTTAGATGGAGGTTCTTGTCACTCCAAGTCATGATAGGTGAAGCTCCGAGATGGAGCTTAGATCAACGGTCTAGAACCCTTGGTGATCTGATGGTCCAGATCTTATCGTGAGTTCGCATCTCACAATTCCTGTGATGGAGGTTCTCGTCACTCCAAGTCGCGATACGCGAAACGCCGAGATGGAGCTTTGACATGCTCTGGTCTTCTGCCACGCGTCCCTCTTGGATCAACGATCAAGATTTTATCGGGACTTCGAAGCTCCTACGAACATTCGTTGTTCCTGATCAACGGTCCATATTTGGCCTCGATCTAACGGTTGAGATTATTTCGCGATTTCGCATATCGCAAATTTGAGAAGTTAGGGAACCCCGTTCCTTTGACTTTCCAGTCAACGACATGACAATATTCTGCCACGCGTCCTCTTGATCAACGGTCCATGACTGTCCTTGATGGACGACAAGGATTCCTTCATAGTTTTGGGGATTTGGATGACTCTTGTACTTATCCTCCTTCTAGCTTCACCATATCTAACGACTATTGAGCCATTGTAGATACCCCAGATCCTACGGCCCAGATCTTCTCGTGATTTCACCACTTTGCGATTTCACTGCTTCGCTATTTCGTCCACCTTCGCGATTTCGCCGCTTCGTGATTTCCTCCACCTTTCAATTTCGTCACTTCACGATTTTGCCACTTCGGTGGTGAAGTGTTTCGACACTTCAACTCCCGGTATTCTAAAATGGAGTTTACTCTTCCATTATCACTGTGCTGCTGATCATGCTGATCTTTTCCATTACTGTTCTTGCCATCAATGACAAGCTTACTCCCAACTGTAAACCTTCCAACAATCTCCCCCTTTGGCATTGATGGCAACCCTGAATGGCTGCACTAATCTATTTGTACCTCCAACTGTAGCATCCGATCCGGACAACTCCTTTTCTCCCCCTTTGTCATCATTGTCAAAGAAAACACTCTCCCCCTGAGTTGTTGCATTAATTTTAGGAGGTATCCGATATGCAACCAATACAGGACTCCCCCTAACAGGATGGACTCTCTTACATGTGATATGGGATAACACCCAGCTTCTGTCTGAGATATTCAAATGGTGTCTTGGGTAGAGGTTTAGTAAAAATGTCTTCAATTTGTTCTGTGGTTGGAATGTAATGGACCTAAACAATCTGATTGGAGACTTGCTCTCTCAGAAAATGATATTTTATGGGAATATGCTTGGTTTTAGAGTGGAATACATGATTTTTAGACACATTGATGGCACTAGTGTTATCATAATGAATTGGGATTGGTGTAGTGTATTTTACCTCCAAGTCTACAAGTGTCTGAATCATCCATAATACCTGAGTGCAACAGGTAGCAGTAGCAATGTACTTTGCCTTTGTGGTTGAATGCTCCTCCACTGGTGCTTTTTCTCTCATCAACACAGTTTGCCCAATCTGCATCTGAATAAGCAGTCAGTTGAAGATTTTGATTTCTGGGATACCACATACCATAAGTCATCGTTTCTTTCAAATACCTGAATATCCTTTTGACAGCTTGGAAATGACTCTGTTTAGGTGCATCCTGATATCTTCCTACCATTCCTACAACATGCATTATGTCTAGGCAAGATATTGTGATGTAAAGCAGGCTTCCTATCATTGATTGATATGAGCTTTTATCAACATCAGGTGAATCATCATCCTTGCTTAATTTACATCCAGTTACCATAGGTGTACTCACAAGTTTAGAGTCTTCCATTTGAAACCTTTTAAGCATTTCTCTTAGATATTTTTCTTGAGAAATGAACATCCCTTCGGGCCTCTGAGTAATTTGCAGACCAAGAAAAAATAACAATTCTCCTATCATAGACATTTCAAATTCAGACTCCATGGAAGAAGTAAACCATTGTACCAATGAATCCTTATTACATCCAAAGATGATGTCATCTACATAGACCAGTACGATGAGCAAATTACTATCCTCTGTTTTAATATACAGATTGTTGTCAGTTGTTCCTCTCTTGAACCCTTTGTCTTTGAGATACGTATCCAGTCTTTGATACCAGGCTCGAGGGGCTTGTTTTAAACCATATAAATCTTTCTTCAGATTGCATACTAAGTCAGAGTTATTAGACAGTTTGAAACCCTCTGGTTGTTCCATATAGACTTCTTCACTTAAATCTCCATTTAGAAAGGCTGACTTGACATCCATTTGGTAGACTTTAAACCTTTTATGACAAACATAGGCAAGAAACATTTTGATAGCTTCTAATCTTGCTACGGGCGCAAATGTTTCACCAAAATCTAGTCATTCTATCTGAGCATAGCCTTTACAGACTAACCTTGCTTTGTTCCTAATAACTTGTCCTTTCTCATTCAACTTATTCTTAAAGATCCATTTGGAGCCAATGACGTTTTTACCTTCAGGTCTTTGAACCATCTCCCACGTATTGTTTTTCTCAATCTGATCAAGTTCATCATTCATTGCTTTTACCCAGTGATCATCTTTGTTGGCTTCATTGAAATTCTTGGGTTCTAGCATGGATATGAAAGCTATATGAGATTTTTTGGTGGTTTTGATTAGCTTTCTCCTGGTTTGTACAACTTTTTCTTTTTCTCCAATTATCTGATTTGCAGGATGATTCTTTTGAATGATTATGGAGGAGGAATTTGAAGTTGACTGCTGATTTGAGTCTGTCTGAGTGTCTGAGTCTTCATTTGATTCAGAGTCTTCGTTTTCTGATTCTTGGACCTGTTTATTGTCAGCTTCAACTGTGTCTTCTGTAGAAGACTCATTTATGTACATCTCTCTTGCTGGGATTCCTTCATCAACTTTTACATCAATACAGTCAACCATTTTATGCAGCCTCTTATTATAGCATCTGTATCCTTTACTGTTTGTAGCATACCCTAAGAAGATACCTTCATCAGCCCTGTCATCATATTTGCCAAGGTTTTCATCATTATTCTGTATATAGCATTTACTCCCAAAGACTTTGAAGTGTTTAATTGAAGCAGGTCTTCCAAACCACAGTTCATAAGGTGTCTTGTCACTTTGTGGTCTAAGGTGGGATTTGTTAAGAACATGGACTGTTGTGTGTATTGCTTCTACCCAGTAGGTTTGACCAATGTTCTTCTCATTCATCATTGACCTAGCCATTTCTTGCACTGTTCTGTTTTGCCTCTCAACTACTCCATTTTGTTGTGGAGTTCTTGGGATTGTGTATTCTCTCTTGATCCCATGCTCATCGTAGAATTCCTTGAAGTCTCTTGACATAAACTCTCCTCCCCGGTCTGATCTTACTGCCTTTAACCTCTTCCCCGTTTGAGTCTCAGTTAAATCCTTAAATGTTTTAAACTTCTCAAATGCTTCATCTTTTTCTTTAAGAAAGGCAACCCAAGTAAGTCTGGAGTAATCATCGATAATCAGCATGAAGTAGTTTTCTTTCCCTGTGCCTTCCTATCTTGATGGTCCACATAAATCCATATGAATTAGTTGGAGTGGGTTTTTAGTTGAAGTAAAACTTTTGGACTTAAACCGTGTCCTGTTTTGCTTCCCTACTTGGCAGGGTTTACACATTGAATCTTGGGGCTTTGTTATCCTCAGAAGATCTTTTACTGCCTCAAGTTTTTTTAGTTTGATTAAGTGGTCAAAGTTTAGATGTCCAAGTCTCTTATGCCATAACTATATTTCATCATGTCTACTTAGATGACATTCTTCTCTATTTTCTTTTAGCACATATACATTATTTTTTGTCCTTATGCCTTTGGCCACCACTTGTCCTGAGGTTACAGATTTTATCTTGCAGTCCTTAGATATGAACACCACTTCACATCCTCTGTCACACATTTGAATTACACTGAGCAGATTATGTTTCATCCCATCTACAAGGAGAACATCTTGGGATTTTCCTTTTCCATTACTTAAGCTCACCATCCCTTTGCTCTTTATTTTCCCTGGAGCATCATCTCCAAAGGTTATGTTTCCTGATTTGCTTTCAATTAGAGATAGAAAATTGCCTTTGTCTCCCATCATGTGTTTGGAGCATCCACTGTCTATATACCAAGGATTCGTTCTTCTTTGAGCGGGAAACACTAATCCACACTTGTCACTTTCCCTCTTCTTCCCAAACTTAACATTTTTAGCAGGGGATTTGGAATCTGGTTCATATTCCCTTAGACGACAGTCTATAGATTTGTGTCCATAGTTATGACAGATGTAGCATTCAATCTCATTGTTCAACAGGTCAAACTTATTGGTGCAACGTTGTCTACTCATTGACTGTTGATTATTTCTTAACCTCTTTAGTTGCATATCCCTGGACTTAATTTGGCAATTGGCAATCAGTGAAGGTTTGTTACTTGGATGCATCATTCTTTGTTGTGGCAAGTATTTATTCCTTTGAAATCTTAATTGCTCATATCTAAGTCTTAAGGAACAATTTACAGCTTTGTGACCAAAGTTAGCACAGTAGTAACAATAGCCATAGAAAAATTCTTTGTACCTGGAAAATGGTTGTATTATTTGAGAAAATCGATTTCTTCCAGGCTGATGACGTCTTTTAGTAGTGAGCGCATTACTTCTTTGTTCTACAGATTCAGATCTGACATCTTTTACCTTACTCAACCTGGGCAGCTGATTGTCTTCCTTTGTTTCTGCAGGTTTGTTATTGTCATTGGTTGTACTTTTGAAAAACTTGGTGGGTTCTTCATTTCCTGGCTTACCACTACTTGATCCCTCTTCATAACCCAAGCCAGTTTTCAGCTTTGGATTCCTTTGCTGATTCAGAATGGTGGCCAATCCTTATGAGGCTTTGATACTTGACAGATTCTGATTATACAAGAACTGAAACTTCTCCATTTCTTTCCTCGTTTTCACTACTTCTTGTTCTAATTCTTCACATCTTGCATTCTTTTCTGATAGTTGTTGTTTTATAATCTCTTCAATTTTCTTTGCCTCTTCCAATTCTACTTTTAGTAAGACAAGGTCTTCATCAGGTTCTTTACTATCTTTCTCGAACTGTATTAACAATTGTCTTTGCTTTCTGTTCTTGATTCTTAGTCTGTCAATCTCTTCCAGTGCACTAAT
>ML778234.1:1271605-1283776 GCA_009831015.1 Picea engelmannii | reverse complement strand
CTAAATTCTAGTTTGTCATCCTTATTAGCTAGCACAACTGGCTTTACATAACCAATATCTACCACATCCCAGACATCTGCACCTAACGACATTATGTAGGTTCTCATTCTAACTTTCTAGAAGGCAAAGTTTGTTCCATTGAATAGAGGGGCCTTATTTGTTGAATTTCCTTCATGGCTTGACATGTTTAAGCTCTAGGATCTACCCTTAGATAAAAGGGGCTGGCTCTAGTACCAATTGTTGGACAACTGAGAGGGGGGGTGAATCAGTTGTCACTGAGCTTAAACAATTATGATTCTTTTAAAATATTTATAAGGCACTCAATGATGATCACAATAATGCAGGGAAATAAACAAAGGCACATTCAACATCAGTCACATATATGAGAAACACAAAGACAAATATTTCCCAAGGAAACCCATACAGGGTAAAAACCTCTTCTTCTTTATATGATAAGTATTATTTACATTCTTTACATTATCATACATATGAGCACCAACTCATTGTGAGGCTACAACCTCTGTTTTGCAAGCTGCAACTTGCTGAGAGCACCAATTCTCTGTTTTTCTATAGCACCCACTAGAAGGAAGCACCAACTCCCTGGTTTCTCTAGCACCGACTAGAAGGAAGCTACAATTCCCTGTGTTCAAGCACCCACTTGAACCTCTGAGGACAACAATCCTCCCTAGCACCTCCCTACCACCCTGGATTATGAATATGAAATACTGAAACCTATTACAATGATATAGCATTCAATAATAGCTTACCAGTCTCATCATTGTTCTACTGCATTTCGTTGCTCTGTCTGCCTCACTGCCTTCCTACACACTTGACTTGTGCTATCTATTCTTTTACTTTTTGTGCTCTGTGGACCATGCCCATTCACTGGACAGTTCCTCTTCTATTCAATTCTGTTGCTGCACTTCCCTCCTCCTTCACGCATGAATCACCTTCAACAACAACAACCACAGCAACTCCAACAAAAACCCCATCACTTCTCTGTATTGTGTATTTATAGCTTTTGTGCACCTTGTGCATGCAATGTGCACAATTGTTCTACATACTCACACCACGCTGATATCCTCCACAACTCGAGTGCTCTGTCTGATCATCATCGTGAATCTTCAGCTTCTTTGGGCATTTTTCCACTCATTCAACATCACTGTATGTTATGCTGAGATTCCTCATCCTCTATGGAAATTGAGACTCTTTGTCTTCTCTGTCAGTCACCCCGAAGTGTCTTCGAGTCCTCTAGCATAAACCATCAGTGGTTTCTAGAAGTTACACTATGACATGTAACAGTAGCCCTCTGATCTCCTTCAGTTTCATCTGCACCATTGGATTAGCTCTGATGAGTTCTTGCATTATTTACTTGTTTTGCACTTTCGCAATTCAGAGATTCTGCGATGAGACATCTTGAGTCTCCATGTCACGAGTTCTGAAACTCCGAAACAAAGCTTTTCTGCACTAGCTCCTTCCTTTATATGACCATGGCTATGACCAAGCACTTGTTCATAATGTGCTTTTCATGATTTCACATTTCACCTTTTCATTAATTTCGTTGTGAAGTTTCTCAATTTTCCAAGTTGCGATCTCGAAACGCCGAAAAGGAGCTTATCTTAATTGACTCCTTCCCTTTTCGTGACCATCGGCGGTGACCATAGACTGTGCCAAAAAGGTGCTTCATATTTCATGAGTTTATAAACTTCATCGAGTCTGATCAACGGTTGAAATCTGCATAGATCCGACTGTCTAGATCTTATCGCGATCTTGCATCTCGTTGTTCCTTAGATGGAGGTTCTCGTCACTCCAAGTCGCGATAGGAGAAACTCCAAGATGGAGCTCAGATCGATGGTCCACATTCTTGGTGAATTGACGTTCCAGATCTTATCATGAATTCACATCTCACGGTTCCTTAGATGGAGGTTCTTGTCACTCCAAGTCGCGATAGGCGAAGCTCCGAGAT
Source organism: Picea engelmannii (assembly GCA_009831015.1). Classification (NCBI taxonomy): domain Eukaryota; kingdom Viridiplantae; phylum Streptophyta; class Pinopsida; order Pinales; family Pinaceae; genus Picea; species Picea engelmannii. The sequence goes on along the minus strand of ML778234.1, from coordinate 1,281,810 downwards.
GGAGCTTAGATCAATGGTCCAGAACCCTTGGTGATTTGACGGTCCAGATCTTATCGTGAGTTCGCTTCTCGCGATTCTTGTGATGGAGGTTCTCGTCACTTCAAGTCGCGATACGTGAAACTCCGAGATGGAGCTTTAACATGCTCTAATATTTTTCCACGTGTCCCTCTTGGATCAACGATCAAGATTTTATCGGGACTTCGTAACTCCTACGAGCCTTCGTTGTGCCTGATCAATGGTCCATATTTGGCCTCGATCTAATGGTTGATATTATTTCGTTATTTTGCATATCGCGAATTTGAGAAGTTAGGTAACCCCATTCCTTTGAATTTAAAGTCAGCGACATGACGATCTTTCGCCACGCGTCCTCTTGATCAATGGTCCATGACTGTCCCCGATGGATGGCAAGGATTCCTTCACAGTTTTGGGGAGTTGGATGACTCTTGGACTTATCCTCCTTGCAGCTTCACCATATCTAATGGCTATTGAGCCTTCGTAGATACCCCAGATCCTACAGCCTAGATCTTCTCGCGATTTCGTCCACCTTCGCGATTTCACCGCTTCGTGATTTCGTCCACCTTGTGATTTCGTCACTTTGCAATTTCGCCACTTCAGTGGTGAAGTGTTTCGACACTTCAACTCCCGGTATTCTAAAATGGAGTTTACTCTTCCATTATCACTGCACTGGTGATCATGTTGATCTTTTCCATCGTTGTTCTTGCCATCAATGACAAGCTTACTCCCAACTGTAAACCTTCCAATAGATCTTTCTCAAATCATGCTCTAGGTTGAACGATGATTGTGGACTATTTGCTTCCTTTACTTCAGGGACATCAAGTTTAAATGGAGGATGGTAAGATTTAACCAATGCACCCTTGCTTGGATTTATCTTGGGAGGAACTTCTGTTTTTCTATTTTGATTAGAGGTTGTTGCTTTGGGAGTGCCTGTTATAGGCCTCAAGTCAAATTTATTTTTGGTTTGTACTTGAATAAATCCCTCTTCCCCTATCTCAATATCAAATGGATCTGACAGTTATGTGACCTCATAATCTTGTTGTGTTAAGTGATTGGTGTAAAAATTTATTTCATTGAAAAGTACAACAACATCATCCACAACATCACTATTTGCATCCATATCCTCAATCTCATTGTTTTGGAAAGGAGTTACTACTCTTTAGTCATCAACATTACTCCTTTCTCTCTGCATTATCTGAGGGGCATCAATCGACCTTACTAGTTTGTATTTTTGTTCCCAACCCCTTGAAAAGCTCTGTTTGGTTGTTTAGATTACCATTTCATCTTAGCTATTTCAAATGTCAAATACTTCAAATTTTTGGTCATTTCATCAAGTTTAGGATCAGATGTGGCTGAGTTAGAGGAGGCAAGTGAATCTCTCTTTGTTTCTTCTTGTCCTTTTCAAATCTAGTCTTTAACGTGTCTAATGCCAAGATGTTCGATTCAACCTCAATTATCGCTTCTTGCATGGACATCAAGGTGGTGGATCTTCTCTCCCTCAACATAAGAGAGAATTCCGCATCAAATGAATTTTCATAAGTGATATTGGTAGAGGCTTCAATTGGTTTTATCTCATCTAGGATCCTACCATACATCTTGTTGAATATCTTTGTGAAGTCTTAAATAGACTCACCATTCTTTCTCTTAAGGGCCCCAAACTCAGTGATGGAATACAAATAATCCCTTCTATATCCACATTTCTTTATGAAAGATTCATCCAATGCCTCAATATCTGCAATGGAGGTTGGAGGGAGGCCCTGAAACCATTTTCATACCTCCCCATCAAGGCTTTGTACAAAAAACCTCATCCACACATATGCATAGTCAATGTTAAAGTTGTCTATAAAGATGTAGAAGGCTACCAAATGTTGTTCAACTGTCACATCCCCTTCCCCATTATATCTTGGTAAATATTTCATGTAATATGTGGTTGGGAGTGCATGTAAGCCTACAAGAAACACTAGGGGTGCATATCTAGAAACAATTATGGCATTCATCACGTTAGCAGTCATTGCTTGGGCAATAGGAGTATGAAGATTGATTGAAGATACATGGGTGGATGCTAGAATGGATGATGAAGTAGGGGCATGAGTTGAACATGTCTTAGGTTCCTTGGAATTGTGATTCTCGGGGATAGAAAATTCAAGATGCTTGTGAAAATGGACAAAAGTAGATTCTTTATGTGCATCTTTATCGTTGGGGAGTGAGGTATATCTATGAGATAAGGTGGATTTTCTTAGTTTCCTTTCTGGCTCAGATACTACTGTGTCATTCTTAGGGTTGGGATTAGCCTTAGTTGTTTTGATGTGCTCAAATTTGGATTTCTTGAGTCCTTTTCTGGGGGCCAGTATTTATTTTTTGAAGTTTACTCAGTGGAGTCACCAAGTGAAACATGGCAATCTGAAAGTGTGTGATCTTTGTTCACCATAAAATGTCAGATCTGATCGTTGTCATTCTCCCAAGGAAATATATTTTATTGCTCTGTTCCCCGACAACGACGTCATAAGATGTTGGTCCTAAAGTCTACACCTAACTTATAAAGGGAAGAGTTAGGCCACCTCACGTTAGGAATGGTTGGTTTCTTTTATTTATGGGTTAGTTAGAGGGTTGGTTTACCAATACATGAGCATGGTTGGGTTGGTAAAATGAAATAGAGGAGGGTCCTCCTTAGCTGGTGGTACACTAAGGACAGGCACATGAGACAATAAAGGTAAGAAACAAAGGAAAACTACAAACTATTCAATGAACAATCTACTGCTAGAAGTTTAAGTCTTAAAATATCATTTAAAGGCATTAAACATGTACCAAAAACACAGTCACTCCCACAGGTTGCAATAAGACCAATCTTCATCAAAGCATAGTTGTTCTCACAGGTTGCATATTAATAAAGACAAGTTATACAATAGATGAATAAAAAGAAATGTACTTTGCACAAATAAAAACTATATTCAAGATAAGAGAAACACATACGAATTTAGACAAAAACACATTGTCATCAATAATAAATTCACCAAGTAGAGAAATTTAATCCATGTACATAATAGGTCCAACCAGTTTTTGTATCGATTTTCTTCTTCCAAAAAACCGAACCCTTCTCACATACAAAGAATACCTATTTATCAAATATGTAGAGGCCCTAGACCAGTGTGGAACTGAGGCTTAGCTCTACACATTGGTTGTAAAACAACTTATTAAGTTAACTAAAACACATTGTTGGAGTATATATATATATTTTTAAGTAAAAAAGATAGTACCTGCTATATTAAGTTACCAGAGAAACATTGACAAAATACACAGAGATATAGTCGTCCTGAGCCACCAAAAATGCTGTCGTTTTACCAGAAACCAGCATAGTTTGGAGTGAGATGAGTCTAGGAGGGTAAGCTAAAAACTTTTTTGCCCTCGGTCCTGCCCGAAGGAAACCAGGACAGATGGCCATAGTTCAAGTTTACATGTAGCAACAACATGATTAAACATAAAACAAACTAGCATAGGAGAACTTAGATACCCGGTGACCTGTCGCCCTTGCCTTTCTGCCACGTGGATCTGGCTGCGATGGCGAACGGTTGCGCACACAATGGACATTTCCTCTTTGCTGGAGATTTGGAGTACGCATCAAAGAGAAAGTCCAGACATTGTCCCATGAGTAGGGCTCTATTCTCCTAGTCTGCCATGTGGCCTCGGAGTTCGAACATTAGATCCAGATGCTCTACACAGAGGAGTGGACCATGAAAGTCATGATTACCTGATTCGTCAAAGGTTTCGTTCCCCACTTCTATGTTCATCTGTGCTCTGGCCTTGATCACATTCAGACCTGCTCCGGCCGCATCCACCTTCATCCCTTCTCTGGTCTCTTCCACATTCCTTTCTGTGCATGCATTGTCCCGAGCCTCATCCTCGTTCGTTGCCTTCTCAGCATGGCTGGTGGGGCTGTAGTCACCTGTCCATGGTATCTCTTCAACAATACAAATAGGGAATTCATCTGCTGGCTCGCCTTTCGGACCGCTACCAGCCTGTATATTTGGCACCATGGCTTGGGGTTCCAGGGTGGTTGCTAAGTCCTCCAGGTACGACGTTTCGTCAACATAGCAGGTTGGAAACTCGTCCACAGCGCCTCCCTCCAGACTGCTTCCAGGCTCAATTTCCTTGGTATGAGTGCTACGTTCTGTCCCAGGCTCAAGGATAATGGCGTGTAGTGCCAATTGGTCAGTGCATGCCCTCTGCCAAAGAATGGAAGTCGTCATCGATAGAGAGCGCTCCAGGTTCTTCCTCCTTTGCCTCTGCTCTTTGTGGGTGTACCAGGCCGAGCCTCGTTGAGGCCTGCCTTGCTTCCTTGTCATTATTGATGAGGGGTGGATAAAAATGCAGAGAGAATGGACCAAAATGAGAGTGAGCCAAGATGAGAGGGAACCAGAGCTGCACCAGAGCTCCCAACCAGCAGGGAGGTCCAAAACAAGAGCGAACCAGCTCTGTCCAGGCTCTTGAATTTTTGAATTGCTAAATGACGGCTTCGCCTGGCTTCCCATTAACCCTGTCATATTGAATGTTGTCTGAGCAAGAGATTTCACATGAGGGAGGAGTCCCTCCTCTGTATAGAAGTTGTAATGGTTAGCTACCATCGTAAATGCGGAGAGGATGGGTGGCGACCAACAACATTTAAGCTGTGTCTTGATGCCGAGCCATGTGGCGAGGCATCGCTGCGTGTCACCCCATCCGGGGCATTGTTGGAGTATATTAACATATACTCCAAGATTGAATTAATCAAAGAGGAGTGGTTCTTATCACACATAAAAGATCACTTATTATGCCTGAATTTAAAAGAGTTTTGTAATTGAACAACTAGAAACCAATGATAGTAAGGAAAATAGATTGATGCTATGCTGAAGCAAACTAAGATTTGACATAAAATGACTAGGAGTGACATAATTGAGTTATGTATTCAACATTGGCATGCATGCAAGTTGTTGGAGTCCACTAGAGATAACTAAATGTGTTGGCAGTGTTTCTCCCCAACTTATCTCATGGAGGAAAGAAGAAAGTCATCTAGCGTTTTCCCAGAGTCTCTGATATTATTCCTGTAGTCTATATTATAGCTTCTTGAGTTCCCTGGTTGTGGCATTGCAGGGTCTGGATTCCAAAAAAATTGTTCTGTACCTATTGGTTATCATCGAATTACTGCCAGATGAGCAATTTTATGATGTGGATTGGCTCAGAGTTCTTTGGTTTGGTGTCCTTTCCAAACTTCAAAATATTCCATTAATGAAGATATGCCACTTAGAAAATTCGATGTTCGAGAGTTCTTGAATGCAAAGTATTTATAACTCTCGGAGTCATTAATTGTTGTTTATGCTAATTAACTCGAGATTAAGACTTTAATCATTTCGTTTCTTCGAGACCCCAACTCTTTGGGGTTCTGAACTTCGGGAGACTGTGCCTGCTCTTTATAGAAATATCCCGAAGGACAATCTCTCAGAGCTGATGTGGTAGCCTAACACTACAACAATGAATTTGGCACTTCGATGCTTCAGAGCTTCGGCCTTTGGTGGTTTTGGAAACTGTGTTTTCTCTTGATAAAAAACTCACGGAGGAAATTTACCTAGAGTTATGTGGTTCCTCTAACGTCATGACCGATGATGTGTCATGAAACGAAGGATGACATGTGTCTCCCATAAATGAGAAAATGGTGTCCTGCAAATGCTTGTAATGAGTGCCATGTTTCACCACAAAGATCAATTTTCTAGGTGGCATATGCCACATGTGTGTGCCATGTTAGTTGAAGAAGAATCTGCATGAAAGGAGCTTCGACACTTTGATGCTTTAGATTTTCGGCCTTAGATGATTATTGAAACTTCATTTGCTCTGGCTTGAAATCTCCCGAAGTGGTGATCTCGTAGATATGATGTCACTATCGTTAACATCTCATGAAAATAGAGTGACATGTGTCACCCATAAATGAGTAGATGACGTAACCTAAATGACCTGAAATGAGTGCCACATGTCGGTGACTGATGGATGCCACATGTCACCACAGATGAATGCTATGTGTCAGCACATATGAGCACTACATGTCTCTGGCTCCTTAGGGTTCATGGGATTTCAAATGCAAATTATGTATAACTCTCAAAGTACCAAACTAGAGGAGTGACATGGCACTTTGATGTGTGCTAGTTTGGAGGCTTCAACATTTCAGGGCTCTTGCATTTCAACATTCGAGATATTTTTAGTGCTAAGTGTAAAGATCTCTCGGAGGGATGATCTCATGGAGTGATGTGTCAACATTTTGAGGATCTATTACTTCAGGGATCTGGAACTTCGGGGCTTTGGTGATCTGTGCTTGACCTAGAACAAAATATCCCAGATAAACAAAATTGTGAATCTGACGTGGAAGTGAGGGTCCACTCTGAAACTTCGGGGCTCCGGCCCTTTGGGCGTTTGGGCTTGTTGTTAAACCCCACTCGATTTGAAACTCCAAATGCATAGGATCCATTGATCTAAATGGATTGTTGGATCTCCACTGTTGCAAATTTACCTTGTCTGTTCTCACAATTTGAGCCTAAAATTGATTGCTTCAAATTGTTGTGTGTTGTCCATGGGTGTTCCCTATGTATAAAAAAGACTTGGTTGACCAAATTATTTCTAAATTAGTGATAAACATTATGACAAGTATTTTCAAACCAAATCACGACATGCAATTATCCTTCAAGAAAAAAGAAACAATTTGCACAAAGAGTCAATCAAGAAATATAATGATGAAAACCAGGTCATTTAGCAATGGGAAAGTGACTTGACCAACCAAAAGAGGAGTGATTTTTACGAAGGTATATAAGGAAGAGAGAGAGGGACATGGGCGCAGAATTAGGTCTCAACACCTTCTTTTCTTCGTGGATCTAACCTTTCCACCTTCTTTCCGTTCAGTTTTTAGTATTTTCATTTCTGGTTTTATATTGTTCAAAACATAATTTATCCTTATGCATAATTTCTTCTAATTTCTTGGGATTGTTATATTAAATCATGTCCTTATATGAGGTAGGTAGGAAACTCAAGAAGTGTTGTATCTTTGGCTTTTCATCCACCATATATGGTACATAGCGTAATAAGCTTAAAACTTTGCTGCAAAAAACCTTCATGGTTAAGTTTCCCAATTTCAGTTCATAAAATTCTTCAGCTTTAATTTTATAGTATTGTTAGGATATATATTGTTTCTTAAAATATCTCTTAAAAGTTTTCCAAGTTATTTTATGTTCCTTAATATTCTTTACACTTTTTATATCTTTCCACCAGATATGTTCCTTCTTTATCAAATTGTAGATAGCCATTCTTGCTTTTAGTTCACTTGAATAATTATATATTTGAAAGTGTTTTTGTATCCTAGAAAGCCAAGTGTTTGCCTCTTCTCCAGTCTCAATTTCACCATTAAAAATTCGAGGTTTTATTTTTTTGAATTCTCCCATGATTTCCTCATGGTGCTTATGTTTCTTTTTAGTTCTTTGTTCCAATTTGGCACTGTCCTCACTTGAAGTTTCAGTTTCATTAAAAACAGATTATGTCATTGATTCAGTGTGTTCAAATTTCCTAGCCTTCTTATTGTGCGTATCAATTTTAGAATTATTGGAAAAATTACCTTTATTATTGTTAGAATTTTGATTACATAACTTGTCTAACAATATTGCGTTAAGTTCTTCTTGTGTATTTATAATTCAGTCGTTTTCTTCTTTAACAGTTTTCAATTCATGTCTTAGATCCTATACAATCTGGATTAATTTTGATTGTCTATTATCCCTTCTTTCGTTCAAGTTAATCCATATATTTGCTTCACCAATATTTCCTTGTTCAGGATTTTTTGGTTCATTTTGATGTGACCCTTCTTCAGGTAGAATAGGTACTTCTGTCATCTTTCCTGCAAATCAAAATCTTCTTCCTAGTGGTAAGAATAAATATAATAATAGTTAATTAGTCTTCGTAGTTGATATCATGAGGCCAAGTGTTGTTCCTAAAGATCTAATACAATTATGTCACATACCCATATTTATTTTTTATACCATGATATTTTATTTTTAGCTTAAATAAAAAGAATTACTCAAGTAATTAATTCATAATAGTAAGACATCTCTTAACTTTGAAAACTTTACCTTATATAATGGTATTAACTTACATGGCCTACCTTATAGGTTCCATGGCATAAGTTCGAATCTATACTAAAGATCTTATGGTAAGTTTTTAAATCCTAGGCTTCACTATTCATGTATGGATTTTCTTATGGTAAGAAGCTTGTCGGTCACTCTAGGGGGGATCCTTGTTGCGACCTTTCCTAATTAACCTAAGATGGTGAATTCATAAAAAATCGAATACTATCCTCGTAAGTGAAAAGGAGACCATTCATACTTGGGAACTTAAATCATAATGATTAATCAGATACTTTTCTTGTCTTTACACTTGTCGGTCAACGTTAATCATTTTGTGTGGCTAAACACAGCTTAATCATGTTTTGAGAGTAATTGTAGGGTGGTTGGAAGTTAATAGGTTTGGCTTAAAAGTACCCTGTATTTGTAAATGACATCTGTCTGCAACCACTCATGGCAGTCCTTCCATGTGCCAAGTGTAATTTCTTGAAACATGAGTCAGGAGGGTATGTCCTGACCACTCTATGCAATTTTCAATATTTCATTCCATTGTTCAACAACATTCCATAGGAAGACTAGTTTCCTTTCTGGTTCGGTTAGATGGCACTAGAAGTTTCATTTTCTCATTCCTCTAGTTTTATTCACCGAGTGCATGGGGTTCTTATGTCACCTACAGTTCCTATGTTCAACTATCTTTACTATCATTATTCATTTCACATTGGTTTTCTTATCGTTGTAACAACCCGGCATAACCTTGTTTAGTAATTCTATCTCTATATTGTTATCAATCTCATTTTCATTTGTAGAGGGTTGTATCTTGACAAAAATCCTAAATTCTTGTGCTCATTTTCGTTCCTTTATATGTCATACCTTAACCTTGGTTTTCGGTTTGTATAATAGTGTTGACAATTCTGTTAAGGTTGTGCTCTCTGGTTCCTATTACATTCGTTGTTTTTCTTTTTGTATTTCTCTGTCATGATAGAATTATTTGGATGCTTGACTAATGATGGGCCCTTGTTTTCTTTTCAAGGGTACCCATCAGAAAGATAATATGTCTCTAGTCAAAGCGAGGCATGTTTCTACAGGAAACCCATCTGAGGTTCTAGTTGCTTCTGGTAAGAAAAATCGTACCCTAACACTTTGTCAATCTTCTACAAGTTTAAGTTTTCCTTCGATGACGTTTTAAGGTTTATTTTAGGTATCGTTTAATGAGGGTGGCTGGTGTTTTACCCCAAATCCCATTCGCAAGAAAATATGTAAGAATATTTTTCCCTTAATGTTTTCCTCTTTTCTTTTGTGAAGATATCTTAATCTCAGGTGCTATACTAACTTTCATTTTTTGCATCCTTTGGTGGCAGGTGTTGGCTTGGCTCCTCGACCAAGGTATTCAACCTTAAAAAGGTCATCTGGTTTCCAGTATGACCCTTAGCTGAGGATGACGATTTGTAACTATTGTTCATCTTGAAAATACTTAAGTGGTTAACTAGTATAGTGTTGTTGAACTTCCTCTGGTCTATGTGTAATTTATTCTATATTCTAAGAGTTGTATACAAATGAGGGATCTATAATTATTTTGTAGGACAGAGTGTTTTCTTCAAATGCATTTAAAAGGGGACTCTTTCTGTGTATCTTACAGAGTTAGTTCGACACCATTTGTAGAGCTGATAATTTATTTTTTAAATGAAATTTTCGATTCCTTTTCGATTATCATAGTTTATAGAGAACCGATTTGGATCTTATTTATTAAACTTATCATTATCTCCTTAAATGAACATAAATCTTAGAATTTGGTTTATGGTAGAGAAATTATTGTCTTTCCATCTCGCATGTTTGTCACGTGTACATAAATTCCTTTATGTGTTTACATTCTAGAGTTTTTTGGCCTATTCGTCGTATGTATAACTCCATCTATGTTTATTTATCACAATATATCTATCATCTTGTATCTAGCATGTTTGTTGTCTATATAACTTTATCTCTATTTATTTATCACAATCGATGTATCGGTTTTGTATTTAGTCTGATTATTATATATATATATATATATATATATATATATATATATATATA
>ML778234.1:1258586-1271384 GCA_009831015.1 Picea engelmannii | reverse complement strand
TTAACATTGTACATTGGATGTGGATAAAACATTTGTTTCTGATATTTATCGATCAATTATATAATAGAATAATACAATGAAAGACAATAATAAATTATCCAAGAATTTCCAATTACATCGGGATACTAACAACATGTTTATAAATCACTTTTCCATACTTAATTGAATCAAAAGAGAATATACATAGAATCATGAAGAAAAAATATTAAGTTTAGATTAGAATGGGAAAAAATAGGTTGTAAGAAAAATCTATAACTGAGATTCCCTTAGGGGAAAATACACCTCACGTGGGTTTTTCCTCCCAACCTTAGATTAGAGTTTCCACCTATGCTTGCTCTGTCACCCCCGAGCTAAATCACAATCCAAAAACCAACCAAGTGACTTCTTGTAGAGTATGGGGTTCCAAGGTTTATGTGAATATTATTTTGTGCCATTACAATATTTCTCAGACTTCTCATCTGATATAGAATGGTGTCCCATTCTCTTGTTTTTCCTTATTTTTAATATTTGCTTAGGTATTTGACACTTGTACAAGCCTCCTACTCATTGAACACCTGTCAAATCTATTTTGTGTTCATTGACCACCTGTCAATTTGATTATTACACATGTTACTAAAAACCTGAGATCATGTCTCACTTTTGTTGAGTTAACTCAACCAATATTCACCACTTGTCCCCCTTTTGTTGTCATTTGGTGGTTCACTTTGGATCCATGGATTTTATCTTCTAATAGTCCCACCTCACGTGTGTTTCCTATTTCTCTTTTATTAATAAAATAATAAAAATAAAATAATAATTTTTTAGTTGGATCATTAGGATCAATAATGTGTTGTTTAAAAATAAATAAATAAAGTTTAAAGTTTGAAATTTTGGGGTAACATAGAGATATACTCATACTTATATGTTAGTTGTGGGGTTGATCGAGGTGTTATTTGTTCCAGAGCTGCCAATAAATTTACTCATTGTCAACTTTGGAGGTTGTTGGATGTGGAGTTGTGTTCTTCCATGGATTTATGTTTCTATATCCAAAGGGAGATACTCCAGACACAACAATATTGCTTGGTGTCTAGCATGAGGGGTTATACAGGTTGTTGGGGTAGCTCGTGGTTGGATCCAATGGATTCTTGGATTCATATATTGTGTCAGTGTTTGAGAGTGAGAAGATTGATCAGAAGACCGAATTGATACCAGGGACTCATGCCTCTTCTAGTACTCTTAGATGAATCAACTGGTATGATATGACACAGTTGGATGCTCAGAGGAGTGAGGAGACTCCTAAGAGTATGAATTGTATATAAAGGTCTCCATATTAGATTTTAGTGTATGCAACAGTAATGGCTTCTAGTTCAGAGGGAGCAAAGGCTCCTAGTTTAGAGGGAGAGACTACAACAATAGATGAGATGATGGGGTTGGAGGAATATTCTGGTGCAGGTTCCAGAAGTACCTCCCTCACTAAGAGTGAGTGTTATTTTTTGTAGATCGTAGGTACTTCTACATTGGTGGTGCCCAACATGCAAAATTGACGAGAAAATGTCTCACTTAAGTGATTTTAAAAAGTAACTTTATAAGGTGATTTTATAAATTCTAGTCGATCCTTTTAATATTTAATGGGTAAAAGTGACTTTATGAAGTTTGGGTCAGTTAAGTGATTTAAGTTAACTCAACTGAAGATTAAGTCACAACCATTGATCTCAAGAGGGAAAGATCTAATCTTGATTGTATATCTCTTTGGAGGGCTAGGGTTAGGGAAGTTAATCATTAATGATTGAATAAAGACAACATTAGATGTAAATGGGGCACACTTTTCAAGGATATATTGAGAGGGAAAGCGGAGAGACATGCATTCCAAGAGAGACCAAGAGAAATTGATTTGAAGGAGAAAGGAGAAGGATAGCAAGAGAAGGGGCACACTTTCCAAGACAGAGAGAGGGCATGCATTCCAAGACAAGAACAACATTGAATGTTGGTTCGTACAATAGAATAGAAGAGGCCATACAGTATGGATTTAGAGGATCATATTGTTGTCTTTTTTGCTACACAAAAATCGAGGCTTCTACATCATGGATTTTGAGGTAGCTTGAGGGCATTTACATATAGATCCAAGTCTGTACAAAAAGAGTTTTGTACTGCAGCAAATTTGGGCACATATATCGAGGTTTTGTAGTTTTCTTGTTGATTGAATTGGGTCGTACAGGGCGTACAACAGTGGAACAATTTTCAAGGAAGAATGACACATATTTGAAGGAGTATTTGTGAGATAAGTGTTGTTTTATTCTTGTTGTAACAGACTACTTTAAAATCATAATATTTTTCAATGATCTCAATAAAGAATATCTCTTGCACTGGTTTTACCCTTGTGTGTTTTTATAGGGGCATTGCCCAGGAAATCCTTGTGTTAAATGTGGTTAAATGTTGTCTGTTGTTCATTTATTTTTTGTTGCTAATTTTTATTTTTTTTAGTCAATGTATTTATGCTCATAAAGCACAGTAGAATGTTGTTAATTTTACTGCATTACTGTTGAATTTATTGGAGGTTGAAATATGAGTTTGATTAAGTGTTTGATGTGATTAGGAGTACATTTTAACAAAAACACTCAAACACAATATTTCTTCATTGATTTATTTGTTTAACATTGCAATGCAATGTTCTTTGGGTTAACAATGTGTCAATGTCATTAACTCCAAGATATTCCTCATTAAGATTTTTCTAACAAAATTTAATGTACATAAGTAATCTTTTGGAACATTGCAAAATATGTCCCTTTTCCATTGGGATTATAAATAGCTAATGAACCACACCAATGATCACTACTCTGATTTTTTTTTAAATTATAATAAGAGAAAATTAATCCTTGATAAATCCCCATTCAATCTCAAAAAATAAATATGCATATACAAATCTCCTTCTATTCAAACCTTACTTTAAGTAGTATGAAAATCTATACTTGTAAATTCACCAAGAGAATGAAACATCTGACTATAAGCCTTAAAACTATTCAAATCAAAGCTAGCGAACAAATATATGAAAGATTCTCATTTGATAAGAAATCGTGTGCATGAGCTTTTGCCAATCCATTCCTAACCACTCAATTCACTATATCTTATCAACAAATACTCATATAACAATATGGGTTAAGAAAAATGTTTTTGTAAATGAATACAAATTTTCTCTTCATTTTCTCCCATTAAGAAATATACATATGTATATTTTAAACTATCTTTCCTACAACAAGGTCTAATATGGTCTAATATTATTCATGCATGTGAAGGATTACAATCTAAACAAATAAGGCACGCACGAAAGATAATAAATCAAAGGTGAAAAGTAGAGGCATGAAATATTTCAATGAAAAATAGATATTTGAGCTAACTCTTGATTATTTGGATTATTTATCATACTTGCAATGCAAGGAATACCTTAAAATGTTACTTCCAATCCGAAACAATTAAATACATCACGAATCATTTCATATGGCAATAGGGAAATTCTATGGTGTCTACTATACCCTCTTATAAATAAACAAAGAAAGAGATTCCTAAATAGATTTTAACCTACCTCACTTATAACTTATCATGGTGAATCTTGTGTAATCAAAATTCCTACAAAAAGCCTATAGTTCATTATTCAATATTTCATGTATGTAATACTTGAATAGGTTGACTCAAATATGACACTTTTTCTTTCACATGTATCAAATGAATTACAACAAGAAGTTAACCGTGGGTAGCATAATAAAAGAATTCACATAACATATTAGCACAATAAAACCTTGAAAATAATGTAGACTAACACATGCTTGATAACATAGCATAACTATAGTGTAATGCATAATCATTAAACGACAAGATCAATCTTAAAGTATACATAAGTAGCGCTCGTAATCCAGTGACATGTTTTATTTTGGATTTTTATGACCTTCAGGAATGGAAGCTATTCTATAATATTCCAATTGAATTTATTCATCTACAATATATTCATTTAAAAAAAGGGTATAAATTTATTACAAGATATCACCCGAATCTTACACAATTGTTTCATTTGGCATAACTTATTTAATTACTATTTAAAATATAATATAGTTGCGCAAGAATATCCGAGGTTCGACAGTTGTGAAAATATGATATATAGTTGAAAATTAAATTTTCTAATCATTGCAAGGTTATAAATAATAATTACGATGATTTTGCAAAAGAATTCTATGGAGACTTGTTACATGTTCTGCAATAAGCTTTAGCTTGAGACACAATTTCCACAACAATAAATCATTGAGTTGGCGCCAACAATTTGAATTAATTAGGTTATTCAATTTGAAATTCAATTAGTTCTTCAATCTAATAATTTTCACAACATAATATCATAGTTTTTTTAAGTAATTGAATATACTAACAATGATTAAATCTTAGAGCGTTATTATTTTCCAAAAATAGAATTCCATGGTAACTGATCACTTGAGTTACATCAAAATTCAATGCAATAGTTTACCCACCAAATACGATGTTAACTTACAACTATCTCAATCACAATTTCCATTTCTTAAATTCAATGCAATGGTTTACCCACAAAATATGATGTTAACTTACAACTATCTTAATCACAATTTCCATTTCTTAATGACTCACTGAGGTCAGCTTTGGACATATAACGTTCACAGAATTAACCCATTTGTTACCTAGAGTTAACCCATTTGTTACCTAGTTTACTGATACTTTTATTTATTTATAACTTTGTTTTAGAGAATTACACTTGTTGATAAATAAATCTATATTGGCTAACCCCAAACACCATTATATTCTCATTTATTAAACAAATGTTTTTCAATACTGAAGTTGAGAAATAAATCAAATTTAATGCATACAATTTGACACATTTGTTATGGAAAACAATGTCTTATGGATATGGGTCATTTGTTATGGAAAACAATGTCTTATGGTTATGGGTCAAGGCCACAACTGAGTGAGACCCTAAAATACCACTCTCGGACTTAAATTAAGCAGTCAATTAAGAATAACTACTTTGCAATAACTAACTTTCAAGGGAAAGAGGAGAGGACAAACCTAGATTTTGACTTTTGATGTTGTTCTCAGAAGAAGGCTTCGGCTCCAACACTCTTTTGTACTAATAATTTGAAATATCCTCCACACAAAGAGACAAGCAAGATGTATTTATCCGAGAACTAACTAAAACATGATCATTACAACTTTCATAATAGATTCAAATTATAAGATGTAAAATAAATTACAAACATAAATCAACACATTAAATTGTACGAGAACGAGAGATATTTTATTATGAATAGCATAAAATGTTGGTTACAACCTTGCAACACAGTCCCAAAACTAGGCTCCAAGTTCCTCCACCCAAGGCCAAAGATGATCAAAACTATCTCCAATACTTGTGTTCAAACATGTCCAAGGAAGGAAAATATTTTATTCATGACAAGATAGGGAGAACACAACTTCTGAGAATAAGGGTTTTCAAATGGAAGGGACAATCTCATATGCAAGGGAAAAAGGGGACTTGCAAGACTATAATGAAAATGTCAGCATAAGGATGCATTTATTTGTTCTGATTTTCCCCCACCCCAAGGCTCTAATTTATACTCCTTTTTGACAATTGGAGTAGTTATGAATAGGCTACAGGAGGTCAAGAACCTCATGAATCTATTAACTCTGTCTGAAAAGTCGATATTTATTATTTTTTTGAACCAAATTAACATGCACATCGGTTGCACACTGGAAGTCGATGTACATACCTGAGATTATTTAATGATATCCACGTAGATCAGCAAAGATGTGGTTTTTCAAAAGTATTTTTAAAGAGGAAAAGGGGGGAAATGATCCTACGAGTAGGGAAAGGGATGCAACTCATGCTAATATGTCATTAGAAGCATATGTGTTGGAAATTGATTCTATAAGAGATTCCCCCTAATGTGTGAGGTCAGAAGAGAAGTTGATGTCTGAAATACATGACAAAATAATCATGAGATCATTGATGGTCCTAGGTAGGAGTAGTTGAATACCAATTATGGAGTAGTACCTACAACAGAAACAAGTAATGTACTCTCTTCCCAAGTCGGGCATTCCCATGATCAGGAGTGGTATAAGAATGACCACCAAATAAAGTACATTGTGGATCCATGAGTGATGAAAGAATAACTGATGTCCATGGCCATGAAAAATGTACATTGTGGATCCATGTAATATATAAGAGTAAAAATCATGGCCACAAGAAAAATATACAATGGATCCATGCAAATGTATATCACATCCACGAATGGATACATAATGGAGCTATGTATCAAAATAAAAAAGAGGATATCCGGAGTCGATGTAGTGAACAAATTGATCCTTTGCAAGTACCAATGTCAAAGATGGTGGTACAATCAATACAACTTGGGTAGGAGCACAAAAGAGGTGATGATCATACTTGCCTCAAGGTCTTCAAAACAACCTTCCATGGTACAAGTATACACTATGAAAATATATGTGTTGAAGTCGAACACAGTCAGACACCATTTGATTACTGGTCATTGATGTATATTGTCAACAATGTGAGAAAACACACTGATAATGATAATGAGAATTAAGGTACCTAGTGAAATCTAACAAGTGTGAATAAAGGAGTTGATTCGAACACCTAATAGAATCTATTGATCAGGGTACATTCATGTATTCCCATTCTCAATAGCGAGGGAACCTTCCACTGATGACGATAATACCCAAGGTATTAAAAATGAATATCGATCCATATCCCATAGAAATATGTGTTGAAGTCGATAGGAAGAGGTCTATTGGGAGGAAGGAATTAAGGCATCCTCCATCATCCAACAAAAGGAGTAGCAGAAAGCCAAATATTTAGAAGAACTCGAATGAAAAGATTGAAGGAACCACATTGAGGTATGACTTCGACATGTACTGGATGGAATGGCACACGTTAGAGACTCTCTAAATAGTATCCAATTACCAAAAAATACAAGGAATCCACCAATGGGGTCAAATGGAAACCAAGGTACCACATGAATACCTATGTGTGATAATGGTTGTTTATTTTGAACACAAGGGAAATCACTCAATCGACAACCAATGATGATTGTCATCAGCTAAGTGCAAGGTCACCTATCAATGATGTAAATATGCCCAAGGTTCAACTCTAGGTCATACTCTTAGAGAAATAGGTTTTAGTCGAAAATAGTAGACCCACGAGAAAAAAGTCAATAGGGACCTTCTATACTAGCACGAGTGAGATACAAAGATACTTGCAAAAATGAGAAGTACTTGACACAAGGGAATAATGACTTGGAAAGTCAAGAGCTTTTCAAAATGGTTGACATATGTTGACTTCCCTTGAATAGAGACATGACACAAAAGTAACTTGGGTAGCACAGACTATAAACTAGGATCCATCTACAACACAAGAGGCATAAAAAAATGCTCCATATGACTAGAAGAATAACGAGTCAAAGGATATTATGATAAAAAATTAGAAAATTCCTCCTAAAGCCATACTAAGCCCAACATAGTGAGGTGAAGACTCATAATATTGTGCTATGTTCAAGAGTGACAAAAGTAGCTTCCATATAAAAAAACAAATTCATTCCCTTCCTTCTTCTTTTTTTGTCTTTTCAAATTATAAAGCTTGAAAAGGAATAAAAGAATGATATGTTACAATGCAAAAAATGAGCATAGTGGGCGAGAAAATTATTTCTATACATGAGTAACATACCTTTGCTCAATGTTGTTGTTCTGCAACAGAAGTAAATATAGAGAAAGATACAAGCAAACAAGCAAACACATATCTGACACATAATTTTTACGTGGTAAAACCCTATACAAGGAAACATCCACATGACAATGATATTCGGTTTATATTATGCAAGGGAGATAATACATCAGCCAAACCACTCATGCTCATGCCTATCAAACAATATCACATCTCACACTCTGCCTTGACAGGATTACATAGATATATTACACTCTTCACTCAGTTACAAGAAACTGATTACATTTAATCTGCCTCTATCCCTATTCTAAATTTGGTTGATTTGAACCAACTAATTACATAATAATAGGGGCCAAAAAATCTGCCCAATATCTAAAAACGAGTGTAAATTGGTTGGCATTATCCAACAATATCCACCTTGAAAACAATTTACCTAAGTATCATTTTCCAATTTATTCATCGCCTATGCTGCAAGCCAAGAGAAGTCAAGCACCACTGCAGCTTCTCTAATAAAACTAGTTTCATTATCTCGCCTGTGTGACTTGCACGAGTTTGGATTTCCTGAGGAGTCACTCCACCTCCAACATGTCTTCCACAACTGTGTTTTGATACATATGTAGTGATATATCTTTTTCTATCCAAGACACCTGTAAAATATACATTACAAGTATCGCAAACCATCTCAGTGTAACCATTATAGGTGACATTTGTGCTTCTCAAATGATGAAGAACCCATTTCACTACAACACCTGAATCTGTCACGTATCTGACAACATCATTAGCATGTGAAACGTATGTTCTTAACCATTTCATCACATACAACAGACCTCCTATTGAACTTACATGAGACATAACCTTTTCTTCTTTATAGACAAGACCTATGCTTGAATAAAACTTATAATGGAAAGCAACAGGGATAAAAATTGGTTTTACAATGCTCATACTAAAATCCAACCACATCTTACCATTACCATCTCTGTGTATTTCTATGCCCATAATTTGTTTTGTTTCTCCTTGATCCCTCATCTAAATTGTCTTTTCCACCTGAGTCATTTTATTACTGATTTTATCGATGCTTCAGCTTGCATCGAGAATATCATCAAGATTGTGAATGTACTATAAACTGTATAGTCATTACTACCCTTTGAAAAATTATGACTCACTATGAAGGATTCAAACCTCTTGTATATTTGCCTGGGTACCAATAGGTCATACAATGAATTATCTAGCATGCAAACAAATTTACCATTGCGGTCTTGAATCAACCCTTTTGGTTGTTCCATACATACTATATCTCTGTCAATGATGACCTTGTGAGAAATAGGATCCCACACACAACATCCCTTTATACCATCATCATAACTTGCAGAGATATAAAACAAGCAGGAATTCAGAAACAAAGATTTTAAGTCTCGAAATGATTTACCACTTACCAATACCTGTAATTATTTATTTCTCTTATGACCTTGATGCTTCTACCATAAACAAGAAGATACATATGTCACTTCATATTTTACTTCAGTACTCCCTTCCAGCTTAGAAATATTATCAACCTTTGTTTCCTTCATCACTACTAAATTACCTTTCGACAATGTGAGTGCTCCACCTTGACCTATATACTTATATCCACAAGAATCCAACACTCCCAATGAAATTAAATTTGATTTAAGCTCAGGTACATATCTAACATCCGTTAATTCCCTAACAATACCATCGAAAATCCTAATTCTAATACTGCCAACCCCAACAGTTTTACAGGGAATACCATTTCCCATAAACACTACCCCCTCATCAACAGATTGGTAAGAAATGAACCAATTTCTATGTGAGCATATGTGGTGGGAGGCACCTGAATATAATTGTCATTCTTCTTGACATTGTAAATTACTAGAAATGGATAAAACTTCGTCATTCATACCTGAATTTCTTACAACCAAATTTGCTTCCTTCATAGAGTTTTCCTCAGATTCCTTTCTTTTCCAACAATCTTTCTTGAGATGTCCAGTTTTTCCATAGTACCAACATTTTTCTTTACCCTTTTTGTGTCTTGACTTAGATCGAGAAGAACTTCTCTGATTCTTCTCTTTAGTTTGACCTCTGACTAGTATTGCCTCTGAAGTTGAGGTTTCTTAACCAGATTTTCTCCTCATCTCCTCAACCAACAAAGCTCCCACAATAGAGTCATAATCTAAAACATGTGTTGAGATAAAGCTAATAGAGATGGCTAGATTATCCCAAGACTCAGGAAATGAACACAATAGTGTAATATCCTTATCTTCATCTTCGAATTTAACTTCCATACTAGCCAATTTGACTATAAGGGTATTAAAGGTATTTAAATGGTCAACAGTTTTTGTACCTTCTTTCATCCGCAAACTGTACAATTGTCTCTTCAAGTAGATCTTGCTCATCAAGGACTTCTCCATATATAGACTTTCCATCTTGCTCCATAAGCTTGATGTTGTATCCTCTTCTACAATATTAAACAGAACATCATCCACCAGACATAAATGAATGGTACTCAGAGCTTTTGCATCCATATCTTCCCACTCCACATTCTTCATGGCTATTGGTTTCTTTGACTTGCTTGCCGGTTCTTTTTGCAACCCTTGTTTCAGCATCAAATCCTACATCTTGAGCTTCCAGAGCTCAAAGTTGTTTTTACCGCTGAACTTTTCAACTTCAAACTTCGAAATCTACATCTTAGCCATTAGTACAAAACTGCCTAATACCCAAATCACAACTTATAAAATCCTTTTAAATGTGGAGGAATAATAGTAATAACCTAAAATATCTAATTAAAAATATTTAGAATAAATCACAAATATATATTTAAACCTTTTACTAAACAAAAAGGGTCCACAAATAATATTTTAATAAGCATCCTCCACCCACTTTATTCATAATGTTGATCCTCCGTATGCATAATCATAAAAGTCAACCACTCCTTTATTTAATTATACATTGTGCATAGTAAAACAAAAAAGTTTTCTTTCATATTGTACCGTTATCACTCCCTTTGTAAAGCATAGGAAATGATGAACACCGGTCGGTAATTGCACCACTAGTTATCACTTCTCTCGCAATGAATCATGAATCTCTTCCACAACGAGGGACATGGATCTCTGTGTGAATATTAAGTATAAAATCGCCCTTGCAAGTCTCACTCAGTCATGCAATGGTTGGCTTCCTCTTGCACTCACATCTCTATCACACTTGCAGTGCATCAGGCAGGGTGCCTCACCAGAACAACGTGCTCACCCTCTTTCACTGAAATCTCCTTGTAGATCTCAATTTCGCATATTGCCCCTCTTCCAACACTCAAATCTCCCAAATTTTCTTTTCATATAATAATGTCAACGTTCCTCTCGATATGTGTCGGATCCCAGAAGTGTTAGAGAAAAAAATAATGCCCCTGTAATGAACTCAGATGTCATCTTCAGATGTCAAATGTCATCCAACTTTGTTCACTTGCTCTGATACCAATTGTTGTTCTTCATCGGAAGTACATATAGAGAAAGATACAAGCAAATAAGAAAACACAGATCTGGCATAGATTTTTTACGTGGTAAAATCCTATACAGGGAAACATCCATGAGACAATGATATTCAGTTTATATTATGCAAGGGAGATAGTACATCAACCAGACCACTCATGCTCATGCCTCTTAGGCACTCTCACATCTCACACTTTGCCTTAACATGCTTACATAGATATATAACACTCTTCACTTAGTTACAAGAAACTGATTACATTTAATGTGCCTCTATCCCTATTCTAAATCTGGTTAATTTGATCCAACTAATTACATAATAATAGGGGCCATAAAATCTTTCCAATATCTAAAAATGAGTGTAAATTGGTTGGAATTATCCAACAAATGCAATGAATCATGCATATGATATGGACTCTCAGGGGAGTGTTTCCTCCCGGGATAAAGGTGTCAAGCCACAAAGGAAAAATATTGCATAGCTAGGAACTTATGAGAATGCACAAATGGATAAACAATAGCAAGTTGAAGCTGACATTAGGCTCAAAAACAAAAGTAGTAAAATGCAATGCAGTATCACAACTCAACGCATAAATGAGGGAGCCCCATAGGGTATTAGTCAGACTAATAATGAGAAGAAGATATGAAGCTTCAATGCAAAGTCATGGAGGGACTAAACAGTGCTCTCAAGCCTATGAAAGTATTTTAGCATGGATTCCAAACTGCAAACAAGGTTCTAACTAGGGCACCCATGAATGGTAGGCTCTACCACATGCATTACAATACTTCTAAACAACAAAAAAGGTTTTGTATCACAACTCATTGGGGTCGATACTAAGGAAAAATGAAATAATAAAAGGATAATGAAAAAATGCATGATGGGAAAAATATAAGCTATATACCGGTTTCGATATCATTACCTGTCAGAACAGATCAATATTAAAGACAAGGTACCAAATAAAAATGTCTTCAAATTCTTGTATACAAGACCAAAAACACTCAAAACATAGTTACCAACTTAACGATAACTCTATAGAGTTCTCATTTTTTGGGGGTCAAGCTTTTTATCTCGTTTTTAAAAATGGTGCTATCGGTAGCACCCCCCTCCCCTTTTAGGTGTTTTTTCGACATTGTAAATTTTCTGATACATCAGGTTTCTACTTTTTTTAAATGTTTGTTTTTTCATTTATTTTCAAATTGTTCAACAAATTTTTTCTCAATAGTGTTTTTTCATCTATTTTCAAACTTTTCTATTTTTTTTTATTCAATGTTGTTTTTAATCATGTTTCCATGCTCCATCCAATGTTAAAAATGTTGTACACCATTTATTTTTTAAAATTAAGATTTTTCATATAATTAAGTGTTCTTAATTAAGTTATGGTTCCATTCTTTTTAAATATAGTTGAAAATATCAATTTTAACACATGTTTTTACCTTTACTTCAATAAGTAGAAAATAATTATAGTTAAATAACATTATTTTTAAATATTTAGCAAAAAAATATAATTGATTTTTTTTTTAATTAAAAACTTAGAAAAAAAATTGAAAAAAAAAAAAAACCATTTTAAAAACAAATTTATATTGAAA
>ML778234.1:1235659-1253264 GCA_009831015.1 Picea engelmannii | reverse complement strand
AAAAAAAAACTTTGACCATTTAGTATCCATTTTTGGGTTTTTTATTTGTGTAGGGATTTGTTATCAAGACCACAGTTTCAATTAGGTCGTAATTAGATGCAATTTTAATGTTTAGAAAAAACATTTTACTTTAGGTAGCATCACGTTTTTATTTAGGTGTTGATTTTAAGGTTTTTCTAAGCAACTATTTTATGTTTTAAGACCATGTTTGGAAAAAATTGTAATTTTGATCAGGTTAGAAAAATTGGTGCTATCGGTAGCACCACTTTTTGATTTAGGGGTTGATTTTAAAGTTTTTTGAGAAACCATTTTATCCTTTATGCCCATGCTTGAAAAAAGTTGCAATTTTAACCCAGTTACAAAAAATGGTATTGTCGGTAGCACCACTTTTTGATTTGGGGGTTGATTTTAAAATTGTTTGAGCAACCATTTGATCCTTTAAGCCCATGATTGAAAAAAATTGTAATTTTCACCTGGTTACAAAAAAATGGTGTTACCAGTAGCACCACTTTTTTATTTGGGGGTTAATTTTCATGTTTTTTATGCAAAAATATGTGTTTTAAGGAAAATAGTTTTGGTTTTGAGGTCATAGTTCTCATTAAGTTGGTAATTATGTTTCAACTAGACATTAATACATCCAATACAAAAACCTCTAATAAAAACAAGTACTATGCGATACGAAATTTGAAAACAAGAAACCCTAAAAGTATAATATATACAAAGCAACACACAACTTTACAAATTATGTATAATGTTTCTCCAGGTAAAGCCCATTGCTGGGCTAAGGCCAAGGGTTTCTTTGGTGACCAACCTGTAAAGTTTCTAGTTCAGAAAGAGGTTGAAAGTCCATAATCATAGCTTCAAGGATAGCCTCATATGAAGGCAACTCAACATCCATCAAACTAGGGATCGACAACACACAAATACCATAGCTTGAGGTCTCACAAACATTAAGATCGGACTCAAGAGGAAACTCAAGGTCACTTAGGCTAAAAAGGGAAAGAAAGAGCTCACCTTACCCCATTGGATAAACTACATGATCAATTAATAATGAGACCTTGTCTCAAGAAGGAAAATATAATTGTAAATATCCTTTCTCATAATCAACTGAACACCAAGGATAAGATGCCACATAATTCACCCATGGCAGGGAAGAGTTTACTTGAACACTAGGAACATACAAAGGAGAATACTGAGCTAAAATAGAACTAGGATGGTGATTATCAAATGAAAGTTTATAAATAGTGACAATGCTTCCATTCTGAGGAAAATGAATCACACGAAAGAGCGTAGACACCACAAATTTCATAGCATAAGCATAATCACGCCCAAGAAGTATATTTAAATCTAATGGGCCTGGCACTACTAACATATCGACTAGCATATTTTTCCCACCTAATGTGATATCAAATTCAGGAATAATCCCCAAACATTCACTAGAACTCCTATCGAAATCTAGTAGCTCACTGGTAGTTGACACAATCTTGGGAGAACCTAAAGATTTCCAAGTTGAGGAGGAGAAAATACTTGCAGATGACCCTTTATTTACAATACATCGGTAAATTATTGTTCAATTAAATTTAACCCTTATCTGGAAAGGTGTAGAAGAAGGAAAGTGAGGCTCATCAAGATCATTCCAGTAAAAGGAAACCATCCTAGAACTTGGAGGGAGCATACACGGAGAGAGTGAATTTCCCCCTTGTTCAAAATATATTGAATTGGAAATGCTAAAGATGTATAAATAAGACGCATCACTCCATGGAATAAGAGTGGGGTCAGATAAATATTGCATCAGTGAGACCACTTTGTTAGACTCGTCACTCTCCAAGAGAAGAGTGGGATCATCCAAATATTTCATTGACATGACCACTTCCTTAAATACTCGTTGAATAGGATGCAAGACGACATGGTCAAGAGACACATCACCCCCCAAAATGAGAGTGGTATTGGATGAAGATTGCATTGGCACGACCACTTCATCAACCAATGATTGGATAAATTGTTGGGAAACTGAAGATGACTCGGAACTAGAAGGGCCTTTAGACAAGGAACAAACTCTTTGTACCACAACAATAGAAGGGCACAAATGAGTAAGGTGATATCCCTTGAAAATATTACAAGGGAACTTGGTCTTATGTCTTATTCATCTAGGTTTCTCAACAATATCAATTCCCCGAGCATGAGTTGAAACTATTAGTGGGTTTCCCCTAGCATGACTTGCATTTTCTAGGTATTGATCTCCAACATGAATTGCAGAGGTTGGTAACATTTTTCCAATATGAATAGCAGTGACTAGACTCTTTCCCCCAGCATGACTTGCAGTAGTTTGTTGCATGTCTTCAACATGAATCACAGAGGTTGTTGATGTATCTCCAACATGACTGACAGATTTTGGTTTTGTGCTCCCAACATGACTAATATAGGTTGGGTGTTGAACTCCAATGTGACTTACAGGAACTAGGCTCTTTCCCCCAACATCACTTGCATACGTTTGGTGTTGGCCTTCAACATGATTCACAGAGATTGTTGAACCATATCCAACATGAGTCACAAAGGTTGGTGAACTACTTCCAGTATGACTTGGATGGACTGGACTTGTGCTTCCAACATGACTTGCACAATTTGGTTTCTTTTCTCCGACATGATTAATAAAGGTTGGTGGCAGGTCTCCAATGTGACTAGTAGAGGTTGGTGAATTATTATTCTTACTCTTCCTCTTTCTATACTTTTAGACTTCTGGTTACTGGTAGCTAGAATTTCACCAAAAGAGGGAGAAGGAGGAGCAGTACACTTCAAGGATAAATAAGGTAAATGATCAACGTCCATGTGATTTCTATGACATAAGGTTCTTATCTAAGAAGGATCAAGAGAATTCAGGACATTCAAAGTGGTCTGTAACCAAATTGGTAGTCCTACATTCAAGTTGGGAATGTTCAAAGTGGCCATCAAGAAGAAACCAACATTTCCAAAGAAAGGAAAATAACAATAATTCCTTTGGGTAGGGGTCCTTTGGTTGGTATTCTCAAGAACTTTCTCCATGTTTTTCTTATGCACAGGTTTATCTCTTGTAGAATTTTTCATGTCCAAAAAAGTAACATGCATTGATTTTGGGAAACCAGTGGTATGAAAACCTATTCCTTCTAGGACACGGATCCATGCTTTCTAGATAGATACTAGGGGTCCTTCCTGACTAGCAGATAAATTGGCCAACCACCTTGAATCAATGATCCAAAATAGGCTATACAAACACAACATAATACAAACTATGCAAAGCAACACTCCACTAAAAATTCCTAAGAGAAACATTGCAAACAAAAAAAATCTCCAAAACTTCAATCCAAGTGGGTAAGCTTATGAGTCCAAAGAAATGAAAAAGTGTAAAAGGGCCTTCCAGATACCGACATGGGTTGATCAAGTCCAATACCGATGAACAAAGGTGTGAGAAGTAGTTACCTTGATCTCCACTTACCATCCCTACCTGGCGCAAGTAACCCTAGCTTCCTGGGGAACCCTCTAGGGGTACTAATAGAGTGATACGACATATGCCTTAGGTACCACATGAAACCCCATGCAATCACCTATGAGATACCTAGGAAAGAAACTAAGGATACCAACTCGTGGTAAACATTCGAGGGAACAGTCGAGAATCATGATCGAACATATGGGAAGGGAAACAAATCTGAAGCCTTGATAGCACTGCCTCTCAGGGAGGTATGGGCACTAATGAAACCCCTAAAATACAATCTCTCCACAATGCTTGATAAATATTTAGAGGGGTTATCTCCTAGCCTCTTCATCACGCGACCTCGTGTTTGGCTCCTATGTGAGAGGATTTTCCCAGCCACACCTATACGACATTTGGGTTGAAATGTCCCTATATTAGAATTCTATGTTTATTTACCAGACCTAGATATTTATCCATCCAATCCTAATCCAAGGCCCTAACTCTAAACTTGTTTTTGAACCCTAGAAAAAAATTCTATTAAATTTTAAGTTTAATGTTCATTTTTAGCGGTTGTTCTTTACTCAAAGGGTATGAAAGTGAAACTGATGTTGTTTGAGACTTTTGAAAAAATGAAACTTATAAGAACACTGGAAAAGAAAACTTTTACACTAATTCTTCAATGAAAAAGAGTTTCAAAAAATAAAAATGCATGAGCAGTCTTTCAAACCTTGAAATGCAAGATTTTCTCTTTCTAATGCAAAATGCACAATGCAGCCTTTTGAGAAAAGAAAAAGAAGCAAACACAAGAATTTTATTTGTAATTTTTTCTTTGAAATCCTTTAAATATGAGAAAAATAAAATCCTATTCTAATATATTTTATTTTTCAAATATAAAGAAAAACAATGTAATAGAAAAAAGAAACCTAACTAGCAATAAACTAGGGTTTTTTCGTTTTCTTCTTCTTTCTACCAAAGAAAAACTAAAGAAAACATGCTAAAAGAAATATATTTTGTGGTTTTATGTTTTAAAAATATAATTGAAGAACAAAATAAAAGTCTCGAACTCAAATACAAACTAAAAATTCAAAAACGACCACAACAACGACCATGAAACCGAGATCTTGAGAACTAGACTAGTCTTATAGTGATGCAATCCAAGAGATAAAAGGGAGACAAAAGTGGATCAAAAAAAATTATTTTCCATTCAAATTTAAGGCCTTACCAACCTCCTATAGGCCAAAAAAATGTTTGGGACCAAACTCCCAAAAATAAAACCCTAAACAAGCCAAAATAGGGCTTCAAAAAGGCCAAGAAACAAGGAAAAAAGTCACTTTTTTGGAGGTGTATGTGATTGTATCCATGGTAGGTTGCGTATATAGGCTTATGTATGCACCTTATATCACTATAGGGAGCACATATGGTCTATGTATGCACCTTTTCCTTCTACATGGAGTGTATGTACATGCTTTGGCCTTCTACAGTGTGCATATATGACCCAACACTTACGTTTTTTTAATAAGGTATGTACATGCTTAAATCCTATATAAAGGTATCATATGCACACATATATTGTCAAAGGAAATATTGTATACACTTGGAAAACTTAGGTCTAAATCGAAAAACATAAAATGCAGTATAGAGATCAAAAGAAATCCAAAAAGAATGGAAACAAAGAGCAAATCCAAGAATGATTCACAGGATCTAGGAAGACCCTATATTACCACAACCCAAATTCCAGTGATCTGGGAAAAAAATAAAAAATCAATCCCAGAACATGTATGCGACTTTCTCATTGACAACCAACATATGTACATGACTTTGTTCAAGGAAATCTGTGTATGTACGCATCTATACTCAAAGAAACATGTGTACACCCAGTAAAAACCCCTCAAACTTGAGAGAAAAGGGCTTGGAAGACTCGAGAAGGATTACAAAATTTAACAGAATGCTAAATAATGGGTGAAGACACAGAAAAATATTCAATATAAATACAAACCACAAGCACCCGTAACGACCCAAAAAGGGAGAATCCTCGATGGAGTCACCAATTGTTTTACGGAAAACAATTTCCTATGGCTATGGGTTAGGGCCACACTAGAGAAATACCCTAAAATCCCACTCTTAGACTCAAATCAAGAAGTTAATTAAGAATAAATACTTTTAGATAACTAACTTTCAAGGGAAAAAGAAGAGGAAAAACCTAGATTCTGACGTTTGATGTTGATCCCACAAAAAGATTTTCTTTCCAACACTCTTCTGCAACAATCCTTTGAAATATCTTGCACACAAAGAGAGGAGAAACTACTAATAGATAGTTATATTATAACTAATTAAAACATGATTATTACAAATTTCATAACAGATTCAAATTATCAGATGTAAAATACATTAGAAACATGAATCAACATATGAAATTGGATGAGAATGAGAGATCTTTTGTTATAAACAACATTAAAAGTTGGTTACAACATGTAACCATTGTGGCACGGTCCCAAAACTGGGATCCAAGTTCCTCCACCCAACGCCATATATGATTAATACTACCGCCAATACTTTGTGCTCAAACAGGTCCAAGAAAGGAAAATAATTTCTTCCTAACACGATAGGGAGAACACAACTTCTAAAAAGAAGGGTTTTCAGATAGAAGGCACAATCTCAGATGTAAGGGGAAAAGGGGACTTGCAAGAATATAATGAAAATTCCAGCATAAGGATGCATTTCTCTATTCTCATTCCCACCCCAAGGCTCTAATTTATACTCTTTTTTTTATATAGTTGGAGTAGTTATAGATGGAATACATGAGGTCAAGAACCTAAGGAACCCATTAACTCTACCCAAAAAGTCAGTATTTATTAATTTTTGAACCAAATTAACATGTACGCAGGTTGCAAACTGGAAACTAGCATAAATACGCGAGATTATTTAAGGATAGTCACGTACATCAACAAAGATGGTGTTTTTAAAAGTATTTTTGAGGAGGAAAATGGGGAAAATGATCCTGCAAGTAGGGAATGGGATGCAACTTGGGCCAATAAGTCATCATAAGAATATGTGGTGGAAAATGACGTTATAACAACATTTAAATCTTGGGAGAGTAGCAATTTTTTTTAAATACTTGACAAACTAAAACATATCATTCACTAAAGAGTTCCTTGTGAACAATCGAATAACAATATGACATCCCAAATTTCATGAGACCCAATAGATTTGAACTAGATCCAAGTTTAACCTAGGAGCTCATTTAAAAAATTTGGCACATGTATGCCAACTAGAATAGTAAAGTAAAAAAAATTCCCATAGTCAAGGTTCCATACCTGCGTGGAACAACAACTTTAGGAAAGATGAACTTTAAAAAGGTCCAATAGAGTCACCACAATCTAACCCAGTTAATCAGATTAAAGGTTGCATAGCTAAAACAAAATCTATAAAAAGTGTGATAACCTCCTAGTTCAGGTATACAAGTTTTAAATTATATATATATATATAGATAAAGGCCATAGTCCTTGCGTCGTACTAAATAAAATACTATGCATGAACTCTACAGAAATGTATTGACAATTATATCAAATTTCTTGAATTCATAAATACATATTTAGATCATAAATAATTGATACTAGAAGATAACTATAATCATTTTTACTCTATTTAGATTAAATAGGAATTAATAATACTATGTGCAAACTTACTCAAATGCACAATTAAATCACACAGTTCGAAAATAAATCATGCGCATAACTTACAATAATACAATATTATATATATATATATATATATAACCAATTTCTTGGTTAATATATTCATATTCAAATTTTAAACATAGTTACACGAAATTGGACTACAATTCCTCTTCCTTAATTTTTATTTTTTACTCAATAAGGTATATATATATGTTGTTGCACATATTTCTACAATTTTTTTTGTAAATAACTTACACTTACGTCTTAACTCAAATCTACCCATCTTTGTCTTAAATAAAAAAATAACCATGTTACTCAATATTCATATTAACAATAATAAACACTAAAAAAATGTGTACCATAACTGGATGATTTTTTTCGAGGCTTTGCGTCAGTAGTCGAAATGTTGTGTCAATTCACCAGATTTGTGTCACTTTTCCCAAGCCTTCGTCAATYCTCATCAAAACATTCCAAACATTGAAGAGACTTATCGATTACCTCCCTGCAAGCTCTAGTGGGTAATCTTCTTCCCCAAGGCCCCATGAACTACAACAGGGCTGCATGGAARCCAACTTCTAACTAAAATAATTGGTGTTCATGCTCACAAGCATTGAGGTTCCCACCTACAAGACTACACCAATGTCCAAACTCACAAATATAATTTCTCACAAGTCAAATGGTCATTATGAYGACCATCCAATAATAGAGATATATAAGTCCCKTCTTTATCATCAACCCTTTCCTTTTATATTAAAAGAGATACTTGAATCATGTTTTTCACATGYATAATTAATAATTTAATAATAAACTTAAATGGATTATTCATTCTCACTTGTGTCACCTATATGCAATTTTACACATGAAAATTCCAATTATTAATTTAGTTTAATTCATTTCCCTCAAATAACTTTTGAATCCCTACATTCTCTCCTAGGTGTCCTAGATATCCTCCCAAAATCCCATGAAAATATTTAATTGCTTGGTTTAATTAATGCAATTCCCACTTAACTCAATACCCTAACTTTATTTTAGTTGCTTTTCAACTTGAATTAGGATTCTTCCCTCCACCTTTCTTCCCTTTAGAGTTATCATGTAATTAAATTTTCCCATTAATTTAATTTCTTTAAATTACAACATGCACATCATGAAATGAAACTCACTTCCTAGTTATTTTTTTAATTAAATTTCACTTTATCCAATATTACTAAGTAAATCATATTTTGTCTCCTTTAATAAAATTTACTCTTTTATAAGAACATGATATATTTTAACGCTTTTACTAAATTATAATATCTAAGAATATTTTACTTGTATCCTTCCCTTGGGTTATATATCATTTATACTTTTACATATTCATCTTGAATTTTATGAGAATGCTTAGGGTGTCATGCACATCATGCCCTTTAGGACGCATTTGTGTACTCCAAGGGTTTCATGTGTCATGTCCTTCAAGCATCCAACCTTGAGCAATGGGAAGAGTGGTACAACTGAAGAGATCATGTTAACTATGTTCATGCCTCTATTTATGAGACTAATGGATGCCGAGGAATAAGGATTTCACCATATTACGCGCCCCTCAATTTATCCTCATGTGTGACCGATTCCACGTCCTAATCTCACAACATCGTGCAACTTCTTGAGAAAAAAGTGACCGACACTTTTCAACTCCAACCACGGTGGGAGTGCCAATAAGTGGAATCATAGACATTGTCACACCTCTTCCAATAGTAATGGTATGGCTCTATACAACCATGTTTCTCCTATGTGAGTCAGATTGGAAAGAATAATCCATGTGCCAACATCCACTAAACATTTTCTAGTTAGCATTATCATAAATTATTTCAATTACAAAAAACAAAATAATCAATTAAGAACTACTTTGTGACTCAATCTGGAGTCTCGTAGTCTCGTTCATTATGTCCATGTCAACATATCCTTAAGTTCCATGTCACTTAGGAAACTATTAGTAACATCTCCAATATATATAATCAATATCATGTAAATCAACATCTTAAAAATTATTGTCTTAATTATTCATAAACATCTCATGCATTTAATTACACCATTTTAACATTTTAATCTAAGAAATCCAAAAAAAAAGAGTCTGGATGTCATCATAACATTTATTAACCGGGTCATTTGTAAACAAACACACTCAAAGAATAAGTTCAATTTTTGAAAGTATCCAAATAAAGTAGAGAACTACATACATGCCCTCCTAAATTAACCTTCATCCTAAATTTTCAAAATAGAAATGGAAATTTTCGAGGCATCTCAACTATGTCCTCCTAGTTAGCATAACTGGTACTATAACTATTCCATCGTACCATTACCTTATCAACCAATGATGTAAAATTTTTTGAGCTTGCAAGTCCATAATGCGGATTGGTTCATCCATCGAGGCACCCTCATCCAACATCTACAAATAAAACAAATCAATAACATGTGAAGGATCGAAAATGTAATTTTGTAAAATAGAAACATGAAAAACATCATGCATACACTCTAAAGTTGTAGGTAAAGAAAGATGATAATAAATTGGTCCCATTTTCTCTATAATTTTGAAAGGTCCAACATATATTGGTGATGGTTTTTCTCCGTTTCCAAACTTGATTGAACTCGTTTTTTGTTTCCCCCACAAAAACACTTTGTCCCCAACCTCATAACTTCGATCAATTCTATGTGCATCCACGTAACTTGTCTGACTATATTGTGCTTCCTTTAGTGTTCCTCTTATCATTTTCATTTAGCCTTCCATCTCCTAAATAAACTATGGTCCTACAAAAACTACGCCCTCTAACCTATCCCAACTAAGAGGTGTTTTGCACGATCTACCATATAAAAACTCAAATGGTTCTATATTTATAGAACTTTGATAACTATTGTTATATGAAAATTTGACCAACGGTATAAATTCTTCCCAACATTTCTATTGATCCATAACATGCATTATCAACATATCTTCCAATATTTTTATTTTTCTTTCAAATTATTCGTCGGCCTCATGATGATATGTTGTACTAAAATTTAATTATGTTCCCAGCACATCTTGAAAACTTGTCTAGAATATTCTTGTAAATAATGCTCCTCTATATTAAATTATCTTTTTAGTCACACTACGAAGTCTTACTATTTCATTAATGAATACTCTTATGATATCAAGGGCTTGATACATGGTTTGTTGTGGAATAAAATGTGCACTTCTCATCAACATGTCAACCACAAAAAAATTTAAATCGTGTCTCCTTGTCGTCAAAGGTAATCCAACTATAAATTCCATCGAAATGATTTCTCATTTGGATTTTGGTATGACATGTGATTGTAATAATCTCATTGGATGCATATGCTTATCCTTCACTTGCTAACATTCAAGACACCTTTCCAATAAATTCACTATATCATTCTTCATCCCTTTCTAGAAAAATAAAGGTTTTAAATCTACATTCATCTTTTTGACTCCCAAATGAGCATATGTATTTCTTTATGAGCTTCCTTTAAATAAAATTGCTCATATATTCACTAAGTGGTACATAAATTATTCCATTAAATCCAAAGAGTATTTCATCGTCCAAAGAATATCCTATGTACTTTGGGATTTGCATAACCTCATTTTCAATATTATCTTTTACTTCCTTGTACCATTTATATTCAAACTGTAAACTCAAAAAAAAAATCTCTTAAATTTGTTCATAAAGGTATGACAAAGAAAATACATGGTCTGTGACTTAAAGAAATCTACGATTCTATTTACTATACCTTTAATATAAGTGATATCAAAATAGTGTTCACTTAACAATTTTTACCATTTTTTTTATATGGCCTTCAAATTACTATGAGTAAAAATGTGTTGTAATGCATGATGATATGTCTTTAGTTCGAATTTTCTTCCCACCAGATAATGTCTCCAAATTCGCAACCCATGTAGTATCACCAAACGTTCCCTAAATTCTAAATCGTGTGTCGAATAATTCTCTTCATAGGGTCAATGTTTCCTCTAAGTGTAAGTGATTTCTCTACCTTCTTGCATTAATCCTCCACCCAATCCTTCCTTTGATGTGCTAGTGCATACTAAGAAATCCTTATCCATATCGGTTACTTTCAAAATTGGTGTTTTCATTAATAATTACTTTAACTTTTGAAATGCTTACTCATATTTTTATATCGAAACATTTTTTTTTTCTTATTTTTTAGTTCAATTGTAGGGTTTGCGATGTTTGAAAATCCGTCCAAAAACCTTCGATAGTATCCTTATAATCCCATGAAAATTTGTACTTCATATACGTTCATCAATGTTGGTCACTCCATAATTTCTTTGATATTATCCATATAAATTATGATTCCTTCCTAGAGATGATCTATCCTAAATAATGTATCTTATATTCATAAAATGAACATTTATAAAGCTTCCCATAAATATTGTTTTCTACGAGACACTATAAGACTAGTCGTAAACGTTGATCATGTACCTCTGAAATTCGCAAGTAAATCAAAATATTGTCAGTGAAAACTTGTATAAATTTATCTAAATATTCACGAAATACCTTGTTCATTAGGTTCATGAATACATTTGAAGAATTCGTTAATATGAATGGTAATACCACAAACTCATAATTTCCAAACCTCACCTCAAATGTTGTCCATGTAATATCCTCTTCCTTGATCCTTAACTAGTGATATCCCAATCAAAAATCTATTTTTGATAATATCGTTCCTCCCTTCATCTAATCAAATAAATCGTCAATCCTCGGTAGTGGGTATTGGTTCTTAATCATTTCTTTGTTCAAATGACGATATTCAATACAAATATGCCATGACTAATCCATATTTATGTGTGGAAAAAAATGAATAATAGATTGAATACAATAACACATAGATATGGAGAACAACAACAGATATCCAGTGAACAATAACTTCTATTGAATAAAGAAAATAGGTTAAAACTTTAAAACTGTAGAACTGAAAACAACTTGCTTGAATGGTGGTAACTCTCTCTAAGAAGAGATGTGGTTGCTATGGGAATTCCTCTAAGCAGAATGATTACAATAAGTCTCTAGAGGCCTTTTTAACATTACTCATGAATGCCAAAACCATAGACATCCAAAAACCTAACCCTAGGAGATGAAACACCAAAAGTTATGTGGGCCCTGATGGGTAAGCTAGTACCTCAACTTCCCAGGGTTGTAACTTTTTCATACGACCTATGTTTTAGGCATGCGATAGCCCATTGGAAAATTATTTTTGAGAACTACACATTATGTCTTCAAACTCTAACGATGTCTATAGTTTAATTGTGGGAAGCCAAACAACAATTTTTAGGGCCCCAAAACAACCCTGGAAGTACAAAAAGATGCATTGACATGAAAACTTCCAAAATAAGCTAGTTGCAATAGGTGGGTGGCCACCAATATCCACCTAGATGATGTTTAGGGATTCATGACAGCCCTGGAAGTGTCAAACTCACAATTACAAAGAAATGTCAACATTACAAAGAAACGTGTTGAACTAAAAACTGTCAAGATGACCCGGGTGGAATAGGTGGGTGGCCACCAATATCCACTTGGATCAGTCCTCCTCCCTTAAGAAGAAATTGTCTCCATTGTGTTGAGTTCCCCCATCAAGTGAGGAATTTTTTGTTGAATTTGGCCCTAGGTGAGCCACTTGCCTTGGTGCAGGTGCTTCCCTACCATGACAACCTGATAAAGATGGATCCTTTGTTGGTGAGTTCCCTTGACCTATGTGTCCACTATCAAATCAGTGGATGTATGTTCCATGCAGTCAGGTTTGATCTCTATTAGTGTCAATTTTTTTTTGATCTATGAGGTGTCCAATAATGGTGGAAAATATGGCTGAAGGAGGTCCACATTGAACACTAGGTTCAATCCAAGTAAGGGGGGAGTGTTGAGATCAAAATCATTGTCACCAACAACCTTGGTGATAGTGTAACATCGATAATGAAGTGGATGAAGATTCTTATGGGGCCCTGTAAGGCACTCTTTCTACAAATGTAACGAGACCTTGTCTCCCACCTGAAACTTGTGAGGTACCCAATGTTGATCAAGGAACTACTTGTACTTAGCATTGGCTTTCTGCAAAATCTCATGGACTTATTGGTGGATGTGTTGAATCCACTCAATGAATTTGGTGGCTTTTTCAGCCTCAGACTGAACATGGGAAAATATTTCCTATGTGGTTGCAAGAGGTAGTGCAACAACAATGTGACCCAAGGGTTGGAATCTCATCCCCGCCTAAAATGGGATATGGTTAGTGAAGCTATGGAGATCCATGTTATAATTGTGTTGAACATAGGGAAGACTCCCATCCCATGTACATAGATTATTAGAGTTATACATGCACAGGATGTGCACAATCATCTGATTGACGACCTTTTTTTGGCCATTGGTTTGGGGGTGGAAGGAAATGGATTTAGTGATCTTGGTGTCCAACAGTGACTAGAGACTCGACCAAAATGTGTTGAGGAACTTTTTGTCCCGATATAAGATGATGGTCTATGGTATCCAAAAATGGACCCACACTCATTCGAAGAATATCTTGGCAGTATTTGTCATTGTGATGCTCTTCTTGCAGGCTATGAGAATGGCCATCTTTGAAAATCGATCAACCACCACAAATACACAATCATTTCCTTGCTTGGTGGATGGAAGGCTAGACATGTAATCCATTGAGATGGATCCCCAAGGCCTCTCGGGAGTAGGGAGAGGGGTGTACAAACATTTCTTCTTAATGGATAGCTTGTAAATGACATGGGAATTGAAAGATATGATATAATTTTTGATGTCATGTCAATGTTTTAGACAATAAAAATGTTTCTGTAGAACGACCAAAATTTTCTCCATGCCAAAATGTCCTTCCATATGACTATAGTGATCCTCCCAAATCATCTTTGTATGCTTTCTTGCGAGAATACATAGGTGTCCCATATGGAATAATAGTCCATCCTGTATGTGAAAATCGGTAACATTCACACATTTACCCAAGAGTTCATAGGTGGTGGCTAAGACAGGGTCACGTTGATAAAGTTGGGGCCACTCAGATGCCTCATGCCCATAGTAATGGATCACAATGGTGAGTGAAATAATGGGAGGTCCACTGAGGAAGTCAACAACACGATTATTGCTCCTTCTATTATACTTGATGTTGAGATGGAATTGCTACAAGTGTGTGGAACACTTTTTATGGTGGTCATTCTGCAACTTCCCTTGTGTCTATATGAAATGCAGAGGCTTGTGATCATTGTGGATGATTCTCTCCTTTCCCATAATGTAATGTTTCCATTCACGACATTCTTACACAATGGAATATATTTCCTTTTCACAGGTGGGGCATTTTTGTATGGTATCTGAGAGTGTCTCACTATGGTATGCTACTGGATGACCGTGTTGAGTGAGAATTGTGCCTAAAACATAGTCCAAGGCATCAATATCAATATCAAACAGTTGTTGCAGATCAGGTAAGGAGAGTAGTGGAGATGAGCACAAGCAATGATTCAAATCATCAAATTCTCGTTATTTTTCCTTCCCCTATGTGAAATTTTCCTTGCAACCACCCTTGGTCACTTGGATAAGGGCCCGTGCAGTTTGGGAGAATCCCAACATGAACCTTCGGTAGAAGTTGGCAAGTACCAAGAAGCTCTGAAGATCGATTAGTGTGGTCGGGGATGGCTAGTCACGGATGACTTGGATATTATCTTGATCCACAAGTACCCCATGATCATAAACAATGTAGTCCAAGCATTGGACCTTTTTCATGCCAAAGGATCATTTTTCCAAGATGGCCTATAACTTGTGTTGTCGCAGAGTGCTAAAAACCTATTGAATATTCTACATGTGCTCCTTCCAAGTTCTGTTGAAGATGAGGATGCCATCCATATATACCACCACAAAAAAGTTGGTGAAGGGTCTCAATACATCATCCATCAACCTCATGAAAGTTTTTGGTGAATTTATTAATCCAAAGGTCATGACCAGCCATTTGAAGAGACCTTATTTAGATTTGAAAGTTGTCTTCCATACATCAGTCGGTTCGATGTGAACCTAGTGGTAGCTAGAATTTAGGTCAAACTTGCTAAAGAACGTTTTACCCTTGAGTTGGTCAAGAAGTTCTTCAATTCATGGAATGGGGTACTGGTTCCTGACTGTGATTTTTTTTAATTCTTTGTAATCAATGCAGAGTCACCATGTCCCTTCTTTCTTCTGCACCAGTACAATTGGGCTCATGCAAGGGGAGGAGCTAGGTCGTATGTTCCCCTTTTGAAGAAGCTCTTGGATTTTGCGTTGATTTCATCATTTTCCATCAATGAGTGACAATAGACTGGTCCATTAGGAAGAGGTGCACCAGGTGTTATATCAATTGGATGCTTGACTTGGTAGTGCATCGATACCTTGGTGGGTGAGGAGAAGATGTCTTTGTACTCTTCCACGGTCCCGTTCACTTGCTTCTGTTGCAAAGAGAGGCCCTATGTAAAGGTAATGAATGTGGTGGAGACCTTCTTCTCACAACGAGCATGGATCACAAAGAAGAAGAACTTCCCGGTTTGTGAAATGACCTTACTGCATTACTCAACAAAGATTTAATAAATAGTAGTAGGCGACGCTACCTTTGGTATCTTGTACAGATGTCTACCCAAAGTAATAATAATATTGTGGGGTCTAGACTCATACACAACATGTCGCTTCCACAAATATGGTTGGCCTAAATAACATCACAAACTTTAAGGGGAGATATATCACACAATACCTCATCTTTGAAGGGATTGATGTCATAGTGCAGAAGACATTGTTGGATGACACAAAGATATCTTCCTTGGTGAATCCAACTGATGGTGTAGGGTTGCGGGTGCGGTGTCATCGGAAGGTCCACCTACTTGACAACCTGTGTTGATATTAGGTTCTTATGATTGTGTCTATAGACAATGAAATGAAGAGTAGCCCCCTTTACCCACATCTGTGAGTGAAAGTGGTGTTCAACTTCCTCTGGTTCTTTTGGTTCGTTTGGCTGGAATTTGGTGGTAGCAATAGTGGAACTAGGTTCGACACAGATAATCCAATTCCCTCTTTATGGATTTGATTTCGAGTCACAATCTACCTCTGACTAAGGATATTTCATCTCAACCACCATTGACTGCTTGGAGAGACATTGTTCGGTGTTGTGCCAAGGGATTTTATGGTATTCAC
Organism: Picea engelmannii; assembly: GCA_009831015.1. NCBI lineage: Eukaryota > Viridiplantae > Streptophyta > Pinopsida > Pinales > Pinaceae > Picea > Picea engelmannii. The sequence continues at coordinate 1,236,951 of ML778234.1, read as the reverse complement.
ACCACTTTCCAGTGTCCTTCTTCGACTTTTCATTACCCTTTTTGGGTTTCATCTTCGACTGGTTGTCCTGAGAGTGGTCATATTTTCTTTTCCCCTTGTTTCGTGCATTGGGGATTCATTTTACTTGCTTCGACTATGGGGAGTTTGCACATACAAAATCTCACCTCTTCTACTTAAATTTCTGCTCAATCTTGACAACATATCCATAAGCCGCACCTAATGATGTGATGTACAGAAACTCCATTTATGTTTGAATGTATCTATGCATAAATCCATGGTATTTGAGCACTAGATGTCATTCAAAGTCTTTGATACCCAATTTGGTGCGCAGGGTATGGAAAATATTGATGAAATCTGGTACTGTTTGGTCCCTTTTTCTAACGTAGCATGGTCCATCTTGTGTACCAGTCCTCGTAGATTCCAACAACATAGTATTGTTATTTAATGACATCCCTGAAGGAATCCCATGTTGGGGAAACCACAAATATTGTAGATTCCTCTGTGAACTTTTTCTCAATGTAAGTATCCCACTAGTCCTTAACATGGGGGACGACCTTGAGGAGTGCAAAAGTAATATTTTCCCTATCGAAAAAATTGTGGACCAAAAAATACCCTTCAAGCAGATTCAACCATTTATCTACAACATTTGCATTGATCGATCCTTAAAATAATGGAATATCAAAATTTACTTGTACCTTGAATGGGTTTGCATGGTCGCTTGATGAATATGTGTCTCCTATGGGCAATCGTCGAAGGATCTATGCAAATTTTTCCATCATTTTCTTCCTTTGTCATGCAAGGGATTCCTCGAGAAACAATTTAAAAGGATCTCATGCTTCATCATCTTTCTTCTTTTCCCCCATTAGTTGTTTTCAAGCTCAATGCGACCAATCTTGCAAAGGCTCAAATGGTTCAAGTCAAAACTTCTTATACCCAAATCTTATCGGGGACATGCACAAAGAAAAAAAAATGAAGAGAAATATGTTGTAATACCACTGATTTAGATTTATGATTGGAACAAAATGAATAACATATGGAATACAATAAGCTATACATACGAAGAACAAAAAAAGATATCTAGTGAAAAATAATTTCTATTGAATAAATAAAATAGGTTGAAACTGTAAAAGTGAAGAACTGAAAACAACATGCTTGAATGGTGGTAGATATCACTAAGAATATATGTGGATACTATGCACATTCATTTAAGAAAAATGATTACAATGAGGCTCCAGAGGCCTTTTTAACATTACTCATGAATTCCAAAACCCTAGACATAAAAAAACATAACC
>ML778234.1:1223522-1235559 GCA_009831015.1 Picea engelmannii | reverse complement strand
TTTCAATATAAATTTGTTTTTAAAATGGTTTTTTTTTTTTTTCAATTTTTTTTCTAAGTTTTTAATTAAAAAAAAAATCAATTATATTTTTTTGCTAAATATTTAAAAATAATGTTATTTAACTATAATTATTTTCTACTTATTGAAGTAAAGGTAAAAACATGTGTTAAAATTGATATTTTCAACTATATTTAAAAAGAATGGAACCATAACTTAATTAAGAACACTTAATTATATGAAAAATCTTAATTTTAAAAAATAAATGGTGTACAACATTTTTAACATTGGATGGAGCATGGAAACATGATTAAAAACAACATTGAATAAAAAAAAATAGAAAAGTTTGAAAATAGATGAAAAAACACTATTGAGAAAAAATTTGTTGAACAATTTGAAAATAAATGAAAAAACAAACATTTAAAAAAAGTAGAAACCTGATGTATCAGAAAATTTACAATGTCGAAAAAACACCTAAAAGGGGAGGGGGGTGCTACCGATAGCACCATTTTTAAAAACGAGATAAAAAGCTTGACCCCCAAAAAATGAGAACTCTATAGAGTTATCGTTAAGTTGGTAACTATGTTTTGAGTGTTTTTGGTCTTGTATACAAGAATTTGAAGACATTTTTATTTGGTACCTTGTCTTTAATATTGATCTGTTCTGACAGGTAATGATATCGAAACCGGTATATAGCTTATATTTTTCCCATCATGCATTTTTTCATTATCCTTTTATTATTTCATTTTTCCTTAGTATCGACCCCAATGAGTTGTGATACAAAACCTTTTTTGTTGTTTAGAAGTATTGTAATGCATGTGGTAGAGCCTACCATTCATGGGTGCCCTAGTTAGAACCTTGTTTGCAGTTTGGAATCCATGCTAAAATACTTTCATAGGCTTGAGAGCACTGTTTAGTCCCTCCATGACTTTGCATTGAAGCTTCATATCTTCTTCTCATTATTAGTCTGACTAATACCCTATGGGGCTCCCTCATTTATGCGTTGAGTTGTGATACTGCATTGCATTTTACTACTTTTGTTTTTGAGCCTAATGTCAGCTTCAACTTGCTATTGTTTATCCATTTGTGCATTCTCATAAGTTCCTAGCTATGCAATATTTTTCCTTTGTGGCTTGACACCTTTATCCCGGGAGGAAACACTCCCCTGAGAGTCCATATCATATGCATGATTCATTGCATTTGTTGGATAATTCCAACCAATTTACACTCATTTTTAGATATTGGAAAGATTTTATGGCCCCTATTATTATGTAATTAGTTGGATCAAATTAACCAGATTTAGAATAGGGATAGAGGCACATTAAATGTAATCAGTTTCTTGTAACTAAGTGAAGAGTGTTATATATCTATGTAAGCATGTTAAGGCAAAGTGTGAGATGTGAGAGTGCCTAAGAGGCATGAGCATGAGTGGTCTGGTTGATGTACTATCTCCCTTGCATAATATAAACTGAATATCATTGTCTCATGGATGTTTCCCTGTATAGGATTTTACCACGTAAAAAATCTATGCCAGATCTGTGTTTTCTTATTTGCTTGTATCTTTCTCTATATGTACTTCCGATGAAGAACAACAATTGGTATCAGAGCAAGTGAACAAAGTTGGATGACATTTGACATCTGAAGATGACATCTGAGTTCATTACAGGGGCATTATTTTTTTCTCTAACACTTCTGGGATCCGACACATATCGAGAGGAACGTTGACATTATTATATGAAAAGAAAATTTGGGAGATTTGAGTGTTGGAAGAGGGGCAATATGCGAAATTGAGATCTACAAGGAGATTTCAGTGAAAGAGGGTGAGCACGTTGTTCTGGTGAGGCACCCTGCCTGATGCACTGCAAGTGTGATAGAGATGTGAGTGCAAGAGGAAGCCAACCATTGCATGACTGAGTGAGACTTGCAAGGGCGATTTTATACTTAATATTCACACAGAGATCCATGTCCCTCGTTGTGGAAGAGATTCATGATTCATTGCGAGAGAAGTGATAACTAGTGGTGCAATTACCGACCGGTGTTCATCATTTCCTATGCTTTACAAAGGGAGTGATAACGGTACAATATGAAAGAAAACTTTTTTGTTTTACTATGCACAATGTATAATTAAATAAAGGAGTGGTTGACTTTTATGATTATGCATACGGAGGATCAACATTATGAATAAAGTGGGTGGAGGATGCTTATTAAAATATTATTTGTGGACCCTTTTTGTTTAGTAAAAGGTTTAAATATATATTTGTGATTTATTCTAAATATTTTTAATTAGATATTTTAGGTTATTACTATTATTCCTCCACATTTAAAAGGATTTTATAAGTTGTGATTTGGGTATTAGGCAGTTTTGTACTAATGGCTAAGATGTAGATTTCGAAGTTTGAAGTTGAAAAGTTCAGCGGTAAAAACAACTTTGAGCTCTGGAAGCTCAAGATGTAGGATTTGATGCTGAAACAAGGGTTGCAAAAAGAACCGGCAAGCAAGTCAAAGAAACCAATAGCCATGAAGAATGTGGAGTGGGAAGATATGGATGCAAAAGCTCTGAGTACCATTCATTTATGTCTGGTGGATGATGTTCTGTTTAATATTGTAGAAGAGGATACAACATCAAGCTTATGGAGCAAGATGGAAAGTCTATATATGGAGAAGTCCTTGATGAGCAAGATCTACTTGAAGAGACAATTGTACAGTTTGCGGATGAAAGAAGGTACAAAAACTGTTGACCATTTAAATACCTTTAATACCCTTATAGTCAAATTGGCTAGTATGGAAGTTAAATTCGAAGATGAAGATAAGGATATTACACTATTGTGTTCATTTCCTGAGTCTTGGGATAATCTAGCCATCTCTATTAGCTTTATCTCAACACATGTTTTAGATTATGACTCTATTGTGGGAGCTTTGTTGGTTGAGGAGATGAGGAGAAAATCTGGTTAAGAAACCTCAACTTCAGAGGCAATACTAGTCAGAGGTCAAACTAAAGAGAAGAATCAGAGAAGTTCTTCTCGATCTAAGTCAAGACACAAAAAGGGTAAAGAAAAATGTTGGTACTATGGAAAAACTGGACATCTCAAGAAAGATTGTTGGAAAAGAAAGGAATCTGAGGAAAACTCTATGAAGGAAGCAAATTTGGTTGTAAGAAATTCAGGTATGAATGACGAAGTTTTATCCATTTCTAGTAATTTACAATGTCAAGAAGAATGACAATTATATTCAGGTGCCTCCCACCACATATGCTCACATAGAAATTGGTTCATTTCTTACCAATCTGTTGATGAGGGGGTAGTGTTTATGGGAAATGGTATTCCCTGTAAAACTGTTGGGGTTGGCAGTATTAGAATTAGGATTTTCGATGGTATTGTTAGGGAATTAACGGATGTTAGATATGTACCTGAGCTTAAATCAAATTTAATTTCATTGGGAGTGTTGGATTCTTGTGGATATAAGTATATAGGTCAAGGTGGAGCACTCACATTGTCGAAAGGTAATTTAGTAGTGATGAAGGAAACAAAGGTTGATAATATTTCTAAGCTGGAAGGGAGTACTGAAGTAAAATATGAAGTGACATATGTATCTTCTTGTTTATGGTAGAAGCATCAAGGTCATAAGAGAAATAAATAATTACAGGTATTGGTAAGTGGTAAATCATTTCGAGACTTAAAATCTTTGTTTCTGAATTCCTGCTTGTTTTATATCTCTGCAAGTTATGATGATGGTATAAAGGGATGTTGTGTGTGGGATCCTATTTCTCACAAGGTCATCATTGACAGAGATATAGTATGTATGGAACAACCAAAAGGGTTGATTCAAGACCGCAATGGTAAATTTGTTTGCATGCTAGATAATTCATTGTATGACCTATTGGTACCCAGGCAAATATACAAGAGGTTTGAATCCTTCATAGTGAGTCATAATTTTTCAAAGGGTAGTAATGACTATACAGTTTATAGTACATTCACAATCTTGATGATATTCTCGATGCAAGCTGAAGCATCGATAAAATCAGTAATAAAATGACTCAGGTGGAAAAGACAATTTAGATGAGGGATCAAGGAGAAACAAAACAAATTATGGGCATAGAAATACACAGAGATGGTAATGGTAAGATGTGGTTGGATTTTAGTATGAGCATTGTAAAACCAATTTTTATCCCTGTTGCTTTCCATTATAAGTTTTATTCAAGCATAGGTCTTGTCTATAAAGAAGAAAAGGTTATGTCTCATGTAAGTTCAATAGGAGGTCTGTTGTATGTGATGAAATGGTTAAGAACATACGTTTCACATGCTAATGATGTTGTCAGATACGTGACAGATTCAGGTGTTGTAGTGAAATGGGTTCTTCATCATTTGAGAAGCACAAATGTCACCTATAATGGTTACACTGAGATGGTTTGCGATACTTGTAATGTATATTTTACAGGTGTCTTGGATAGAAAAAGATATATCACTACATATGTATCAAAACACAGTTGTGGAAGACATGTTGGAGGTGGAGTGACTCCTCAGGAAATCCAAACTCGTGCAAGTCACACAGGCGAGATAATGAAACTAGTTTTATTAGAGAAGCTGCAGTGGTGCTTGACTTCTCTTGGCTTGCAGCATAGGCGATGAATAAATTGGAAAATGATACTTAGGTAAATTGTTTTCAAGGTGGATATTGTTGGATAATGCCAACCAATTTACACTCGTTTTTAGATATTGGGCAGATTTTTTGGCCCCTATTATTATGTAATTAGTTGGTTCAAATCAACCAAATTTAGAATAGGGATAGAGGCAGATTAAATGTAATCAGTTTCTTGTAACTGAGTGAAGAGTGTAATATATCTATGTAATCCTGTCAAGGCAGAGTGTGAGATGTGATATTGTTTGATAGGCATGAGCATGAGTGGTTTGGCTGATGTATTATCTCCCTTGCATAATATAAACCGAATATCATTGTCATGTGGATGTTTCCTTGTATAGGGTTTTACCACGTAAAAATTATGTGTCAGATATGTGTTTGCTTGTTTGCTTGTATCTTTCTCTATATTTACTTCTGTTGCAGAACAACAACATTGAGCAAAGGTATGTTACTCATGTATAGAAATAATTTTCTCGCCCACTATGCTCATTTTTTGCATTGTAACATATCATTCTTTTATTCCTTTTCAAGCTTTATAATTTGAAAAGACAAAAAAAGAAGAAGGAAGGGAATGAATTTGTTTTTTTATATGGAAGCTACTTTTGTCACTCTTGAACATAGCACAATATTATGAGTCTTCACCTCACTATGTTGGGCTTAGTATGGCTTTAGGAGGAATTTTCTAATTTTTTATCATAATATCCTTTGACTCGTTATTCTTCTAGTCATATGGAGCATTTTTTTATGCCTCTTGTGTTGTAGATGGATCCTAGTTTATAGTCTGTGCTACCCAAGTTACTTTTGTGTCATGTCTCTATTCAAGGGAAGTCAACATATGTCAACCATTTTGAAAAGCTCTTGACTTTCCAAGTCATTATTCCCTTGTGTCAAGTACTTCTCATTTTTGCAAGTATCTTTGTATCTCACTCGTGCTAGTATAGAAGGTCCCTATTGACTTTTTTCTCGTGGGTCTACTATTTTCGACTAAAACCTATTTCTCTAAGAGTATGACCTAGAGTTGAACCTTGGGCATATTTACATCATTGATAGGTGACCTTGCACTTAGCTGATGACAATCATCATTGGTTGTCGATTGAGTGATTTCCCTTGTGTTCAAAATAAACAACCATTATCACACATAGGTATTCATGTGGTACCTTGGTTTCCATTTGACCCCATTGGTGGATTCCTTGTATTTTTTGGTAATTGGATACTATTTAGAGAGTCTCTAACGTGTGCCATTCCATCCAGTACATGTCGAAGTCATACCTCAATGTGGTTCCTTCAATCTTTTCATTCGAGTTCTTCTAAATATTTGGCTTTCTGCTACTCCTTTTGTTGGATGATGGAGGATGCCTTAATTCCTTCCTCCCAATAGACCTCTTCCTATCGACTTCAACACATATTTCTATGGGATATGGATCGATATTCATTTTTAATACCTTGGGTATTATCGTCATCAGTGGAAGGTTCCCTCGCTATTGAGAATGGGAATACATGAATGTACCCTGATCAATAGATTCTATTAGGTGTTCGAATCAACTCCTTTATTCACACTTGTTAGATTTCACTAGGTACCTTAATTCTCATTATCATTATCAGTGTGTTTTCTCACATTGTTGACAATATACATCAATGACCAGTAATCAAATGGTGTCTGACTGTGTTCGACTTCAACACATATATTTTCATAGTGTATACTTGTACCATGGAAGGTTGTTTTGAAGACCTTGAGGCAAGTATGATCATCACCTCTTTTGTGCTCCTACCCAAGTTGTATTGATTGTACCACCATCTTTGACATTGGTACTTGCAAAGGATCAATTTGTTCACTACATCGACTCCGGATATCCTCTTTTTTATTTTGATACATAGCTCCATTATGTATCCATTCGTGGATGTGATATACATTTGCATGGATCCATTGTATATTTTTCTTGTGGCCATGATTTTTACTCTTATATATTACATGGATCCACAATGTACATTTTTCATGGCCATGGACATCAGTTATTCTTTCATCACTCATGGATCCACAATGTACTTTATTTGGTGGTCATTCTTATACCACTCCTGATCATGGGAATGCCCGACTTGGGAAGAGAGTACATTACTTGTTTCTGTTGTAGGTACTACTCCATAATTGGTATTCAACTACTCCTACCTAGGACCATCAATGATCTCATGATTATTTTGTCATGTATTTCAGACATCAACTTCTCTTCTGACCTCACACATTAGGGGGAATCTCTTATAGAATCAATTTCCAACACATATGCTTCTAATGACATATTAGCATGAGTTGCATCCCTTTCCCTACTCGTAGGATCATTTCCCCCCTTTTCCTCTTTAAAAATACTTTTGAAAAACCACATCTTTGCTGATCTACGTGGATATCATTAAATAATCTCAGGTATGTACATCGACTTCCAGTGTGCAACCGATGTGCATGTTAATTTGGTTCAAAAAAATAATAAATATCGACTTTTCAGACAGAGTTAATAGATTCATGAGGTTCTTGACCTCCTGTAGCCTATTCATAACTACTCCAATTGTCAAAAAGGAGTATAAATTAGAGCCTTGGGGTGGGGGAAAATCAGAACAAATAAATGCATCCTTATGCTGACATTTTCATTATAGTCTTGCAAGTCCCCTTTTTCCCTTGCATATGAGATTGTCCCTTCCATTTGAAAACCCTTATTCTCAGAAGTTGTGTTCTCCCTATCTTGTCATGAATAAAATATTTTCCTTCCTTGGACATGTTTGAACACAAGTATTGGAGATAGTTTTGATCATCTTTGGCCTTGGGTGGAGGAACTTGGAGCCTAGTTTTGGGACTGTGTTGCAAGGTTGTAACCAACATTTTATGCTATTCATAATAAAATATCTCTCGTTCTCGTACAATTTAATGTGTTGATTTATGTTTGTAATTTATTTTACATCTTATAATTTGAATCTATTATGAAAGTTGTAATGATCATGTTTTAGTTAGTTCTCGGATAAATACATCTTGCTTGTCTCTTTGTGTGGAGGATATTTCAAATTATTAGTACAAAAGAGTGTTGGAGCCGAAGCCTTCTTCTGAGAACAACATCAAAAGTCAAAATCTAGGTTTGTCCTCTCCTCTTTCCCTTGAAAGTTAGTTATTGCAAAGTAGTTATTCTTAATTGACTGCTTAATTTAAGTCCGAGAGTGGTATTTTAGGGTCTCACTCAGTTGTGGCCTTGACCCATAACCATAAGACATTGTTTTCCATAACAAATGACCCATATCCATAAGACATTGTTTTCCATAACAAATGTGTCAAATTGTATGCATTAAATTTGATTTATTTCTCAACTTCAGTATTGAAAAACATTTGTTTAATAAATGAGAATATAATGGTGTTTGGGGTTAGCCAATATAGATTTATTTATCAACAAGTGTAATTCTCTAAAACAAAGTTATAAATAAATAAAAGTATCAGTAAACTAGGTAACAAATGGGTTAACTCTAGGTAACAAATGGGTTAATTCTGTGAACGTTATATGTCCAAAGCTGACCTCAGTGAGTCATTAAGAAATGGAAATTGTGATTAAGATAGTTGTAAGTTAACATCATATTTTGTGGGTAAACCATTGCATTGAATTTAAGAAATGGAAATTGTGATTGAGATAGTTGTAAGTTAACATCGTATTTGGTGGGTAAACTATTGCATTGAATTTTGATGTAACTCAAGTGATCAGTTACCATGGAATTCTATTTTTGGAAAATAATAACGCTCTAAGATTTAATCATTGTTAGTATATTCAATTACTTAAAAAAACTATGATATTATGTTGTGAAAATTATTAGATTGAAGAACTAATTGAATTTCAAATTGAATAACCTAATTAATTCAAATTGTTGGCGCCAACTCAATGATTTATTGTTGTGGAAATTGTGTCTCAAGCTAAAGCTTATTGCAGAACATGTAACAAGTCTCCATAGAATTCTTTTGCAAAATCATCGTAATTATTATTTATAACCTTGCAATGATTAGAAAATTTAATTTTCAACTATATATCATATTTTCACAACTGTCGAACCTCGGATATTCTTGCGCAACTATATTATATTTTAAATAGTAATTAAATAAGTTATGCCAAATGAAACAATTGTGTAAGATTCGGGTGATATCTTGTAATAAATTTATACCCTTTTTTTAAATGAATATATTGTAGATGAATAAATTCAATTGGAATATTATAGAATAGCTTCCATTCCTGAAGGTCATAAAAATCCAAAATAAAACATGTCACTGGATTACGAGCGCTACTTATGTATACTTTAAGATTGATCTTGTCGTTTAATGATTATGCATTACACTATAGTTATGCTATGTTATCAAGCATGTGTTAGTCTACATTATTTTCAAGGTTTTATTGTGCTAATATGTTATGTGAATTCTTTTATTATGCTACCCACGGTTAACTTCTTGTTGTAATTCATTTGATACATGTGAAAGAAAAAGTGTCATATTTGAGTCAACCTATTCAAGTATTACATACATGAAATATTGAATAATGAACTATAGGCTTTTTGTAGGAATTTTGATTACACAAGATTCACCATGATAAGTTATAAGTGAGGTAGGTTAAAATCTATTTAGGAATCTCTTTCTTTGTTTATTTATAAGAGGGTATAGTAGACACCATAGAATTTCCCTATTGCCATATGAAATGATTCGTGATGTATTTAATTGTTTCGGATTGGAAGTAACATTTTAAGGTATTCCTTGCATTGCAAGTATGATAAATAATCCAAATAATCAAGAGTTAGCTCAAATATCTATTTTTCATTGAAATATTTCATGCCTCTACTTTTCACCTTTGATTTATTATCTTTCGTGCGTGCCTTATTTGTTTAGATTGTAATCCTTCACATGCATGAATAATATTAGACCATATTAGACCTTGTTGTAGGAAAGATAGTTTAAAATATACATATGTATATTTCTTAATGGGAGAAAATGAAGAGAAAATTTGTATTCATTTACAAAAACATTTTTCTTAACCCATATTGTTATATGAGTATTTGTTGATAAGATATAGTGAATTGAGTGGTTAGGAATGGATTGGCAAAAGCTCATGCACACGATTTCTTATCAAATGAGAATCTTTCATATATTTGTTCGCTAGCTTTGATTTGAATAGTTTTAAGGCTTATAGTCAGATGTTTCATTCTCTTGGTGAATTTACAAGTATAGATTTTCATACTACTTAAAGTAAGGTTTGAATAGAAGGAGATTTGTATATGCATATTTATTTTTTGAGATTGAATGGGGATTTATCAAGGATTAATTTTCTCTTATTATAATTTAAAAAAAAATCAGAGTAGTGATCATTGGTGTGGTTCATTAGCTATTTATAATCCCAATGGAAAAGGGACATATTTTGCAATGTTCCAAAAGATTACTTATGTACATTAAATTTTGTTAGAAAAATCTTAATGAGGAATATCTTGGAGTTAATGACATTGACACATTGTTAACCCAAAGAACATTGCATTGCAATGTTAAACAAATAAATCAATGAAGAAATATTGTGTTTGAGTGTTTTTGTTAAAATGTACTCCTAATCACATCAAACACTTAATCAAACTCATATTTCAACCTCCAATAAATTCAACAGTAATGCAGTAAAATTAACAACATTCTACTGTGCTTTATGAGCATAAATACATTGACTAAAAAAAATAAAAATTAGCAACAAAAAATAAATGAACAACAGACAACATTTAACCACATTTAACACAAGGATTTCCTGGGCAATGCCCCTATAAAAACACACAAGGGTAAAACCAGTGCAAGAGATATTCTTTATTGAGATCATTGAAAAATATTATGATTTTAAAGTAGTCTGTTACAACAAGAATAAAACAACACTTATCTCACAAATACTCCTTCAAATATGTGTCATTCTTCCTTGAAAATTGTTCCACTGTTGTACGCCCTGTACGACCCAATTCAATCAACAAGAAAACTACAAAACCTCGATATATGTGCCCAAATTTGCTGCAGTACAAAACTCTTTTTGTACAAACTTGGATCTATATGTAAATGCCCTCAAGCTGCCTCAAAATCCATGATGTAGAAGCCTCGATTTCTGTGTAGCAAAAAAGACAACAGTACGATCCTCTAAATCCATATTGTATGGCCTCTTCTATTCTCTTGTACAGACCAACATTCAATGTTGTTCTTGTCTTGGAATGCATGCCCTCTCTCCATCTTGGAAAGTGTGCCCCTTCTCTTGCTATCCTTCTCCTTTCTCCTTCAAATCAATTTATCTTGGTCTCTCTTGGAATGCATGTCTCTTCACTTTCCTTCTCAATATATCCTTGAAAAGTGTGCCCCATTTACATCTAATGTTTCTTTTATTCAATCATTAATGATTAACTTCCCTAACCCTAGCCCTCCAAAGAGATATACAATCAATATTAGATCTTTCCCTCTTGAGATCAATGGTTGTGACTTAATCTTCAGTTGATTTAACTTAAATTACTTAACTGACCCAAACTTCATAAAGTCACTTTTACCCATTAAATATTAAAAGGATCTACTAGAATTTATAAAATCACCTTATAAAGTCACTTTTAAAATCACTTAAGTGAGACATTTTCTCGTCAATTCTACATGTTGGGCACCACCAATGTAGAAGTACCTATGATCTACAAAAAATAACACTCACTCTTAGTGAGGGAGGTACTTCTGGAACCTCCACCAGAATATTCCTCCAACCCCATCATCTCATATGTTGTTGTAGTTGCTCTCTTTGAACTAGAATCCTCTGCTCCCTCTGAACTAGAAGCCATTATTGTTGCATACACTAAAATATAATATGAAGACCTTTCTATACAATTTATACTCTTAGGAGTCTCCTCACTCCTCTCATCCAACTGTGTCATATCATACCAGTTGAGTCCTCTAAGAGTACTAGAAGAGGCATGAGTCCCTGGTATCAATTCAGCCTTTCGATCAATCTTCTCACTCTCAGACACTGACACAATATATGAATCCAAGAATCCATTGGATCCAACCACGACCTACCCCAAACCCTGTATAACCCCTCATGTTAGACACCAAGCAATATTGTTGTGTATGGAGTATCTCCCTCCGGATATAAAAACACAAATCCATGGAAGAACACAACTCCACATCCAACAACCTCCAAAGTTGACAATGAGTAAATTTATTGGTAGCTCTGGAACAAATAACACCTCGACCAACTCCAGAAGACCTCCTAACTCTAGCTAGAATATCACACATCCAACCCCTCTCATTGCAAGTATGGTGCTAACCCCACAACTAACATAGAAGTATGAGTATATCTCTATGTTACCCCAAAATTTCAAACTTTAAACTTAATTTTTTTTTTTTTTTTTTTTT
>ML778234.1:1174065-1222693 GCA_009831015.1 Picea engelmannii | reverse complement strand
TAAATACAAGTCGACAAATGTATTGTGATAAAGAAGCATAGAGAAAAGTATATATATAATAAGTTGGATAAATACAAATCGATAGATCTATTGTGATAAAGAAACAAAGAGAAAATTATATATATATATATATATATATAATAAGCAGGCTAAATACAAAACCGATAGATTAATTGTGATAAATAAATAGAGAGAAATTTATATAGAAAACAAACATGCTAGATACAAGTTGATAGATATATTGTGATAAATAAACATAGATGGAGTTATACATACAACGAATAGGCCAAAAAACTCTAGAATGTAAACACAGAAAGGAATTTATGTACACATGACAAACATGTGAGATGGAAAGACAATAATTTCTCTACCATAAAAAAAATTCTAATATTTATGTTCATTTAAGGAGATAAAGATAAGTTTAATAAATAAGATCCAAATTGGTTCTCTGTAAACTACGATAATTGAAAAGGAATCAGAAATTTCATTTAAAAAATAAATTATCAACACTACAAATGGTGTCGAACTAACTCTGTAAGATACACAGTAAGAGCCCCCTTTTAAATGCATTTGAAGAAAACACTCTTTCCTACAAAATAATTATAGATCCCTCATTTGTATACAACTCTTAGAATACAGAATAAATTGCACATAGACCAGAGGAAGTTCGACAACACTATACTAGTTAACCACTTAAGTATTTTCAAGATGAACAATAGTAACAAATCATCATCCTCAGCTAAGGGTCGTACTGGAAATTGGATGACCTTTTTAAGGTTGAATACCTTGGTCGAGGATCCAAGCCAACACCTGCCACCAAAGGATGCAAAAAATGAAAGTTTGTATAGCACCTGAGATTAACATATCTTCACAAAAGAAAAGAGGAAAACATTAAGGGACAAATATACTTACATTTTTTCTTGCGAATGGGATTTGGGGTAAAAAACCAGCCACCCTCGTTAAACGATACCTAAAATAAACCTTAAAACATCATCGAAGGAAAACTTAAACTTGTAGAAGATTGACAAAGTGTTAGGGTACAATTTTTCTTACCAGATGCAACTAGAACCTCAGATGGGTTTATTGTAGAAACATGCCTCGCTTTGACTAGAGACACATTTTATTTTTGATGGGTACCCTTGAAAAGAAAACAAGGGTGCATCATTAGTCAAGAATCCAAATAATTCTATCACGACAGAGAAATACAAAAAGAAAAACAATGAATGCATAGGAACTAGAGAGCACAACCTTAACATAATTGTCAACACTATTATACAAACCGAAAACCAAGGTTAAGGTATGACATATAAAGGAACTGAAATGAGCACAATAATTTAGGATTTTTGTCAAGATACAACCCTCGACAAATGCAAATGAGACTGATAACAATATAGAGATAGAATTACTAAACAAGGTTATGTCGGGTTGTTACAATGATAAGAAAATCAATGTGAAAGGAATAATGAAAGTAAAGATAGTTGAACATAGAATCTGTAGGTGACATAAGAACCCCATGCACTTAGTGAATAAAACTAGAGGAATGAGAAAATGAAACTTCTAGTGCCATCTAGCCGAACCAGAAAGGAAATTAGTCTTCCTAATGTTTCTGAACAATGGAATGAAATATTGAAAATTGCATAGAGTGGTCAAGACTTACTCTCCCAATTCATGTTTCAAGAAATTACACTTGGCACATGGAAGGACCTCCATGAGTGGTTGCAGACAGATGTCATTTACGAATACAGGGTACTTTTAAACCAAACCTATTAACTTCCAACCACCCTGCAATTACTCTCAAAACATGATTAAGCTGTGTTTAACCACAAAAAATGATTAACATTGACCGACAAGTGTAAAGACAAGAAAAGTATTGGATTAATCATTATGATTTAAGTTCCCAAGTATGAATGGTCTCTTTTCCAATTACGAGGATAGTATTCGATTTTTTATGAGTTCACCAACTTAGGTTAATTAGGAAAGGTCACAACAAGGAACCCCCCTAGAGTGACCAACAAGGTTCTTACCATAAGAAAATCCATACATGAATAGTGAAGCCTAGGATTTAAAAACTTACGATAAGATCTTTAGTATAGATTCGAACTTATAACATGGAACCTATAAGGTAAAGTTTTCAAAGTTAAGAGATGTCTTACTATTATGAATTAATTAATTGAGTAATTCTTTTTATTTAAGCTAAAAATAAAATATTATGGTATAAAAATTAAATATGGGTATGTGACATAATTGTATTAGATATTTAGGAACAACACTTGGACTCATGAGATCAACTACGAAGACTAATTTACTATTCTTATATTTATTCTTACCACTAGGAAGAAGATTTTGATTTATAGGAAAGATGACAGAAGTACCTATTCTACCTGAAGAAGGGTCACATCAAAATGAACCAAAAAATCCTGAACAAGGAAATATTGGTGAAGTAAATATATGGATTAACTTGAATGAAAGAAGGGATAATAGACAATCAAAATTAATGCAGATTGTATAGGATCTAAGACATGAATTGGAAACTGTTAAAGAAGAAAACAACCGAATTACAAATACACAAGAACTTAACACAATATTGTTAGACAAGTTATGTAATCAAAATTCTAACAATAATAAAGGTAAATTTTCTGGTAATTCTAAAATTGATCTGCACAATAAGAAGGCTAGGAAATTTGAACACACTGAATCAACGACATAATCTGTTTTTAATGAAACTAAAACTTCAAGTGAGGACAATGCCGAATTGGAACAAAGAACTAAAAAGAAACATAAGCACCATGAGGAAATCATGGGAGAATTTGAAAAGATAAAACTTGCAATTTTTAATGGTGAAATTGAGACTGGAGAAGAGGCAAACACTTGGCTTTCTAGGATGCAAAAGCACTTTCAAATATATAATTATTCAAGTGAACTTAAAGAAAGAATGGTTATCTATAATTTGACCGAGAAGGAACATATATGGTGGAAAGATATAAAAAGGGTAAAGAATATTAAGGAACATAAAATAACTTGGAAAACTTTTAAGAGATATTTTAAGAAACAATATCTATCCTAGCAACACTATAAAATTAAAGCTGAAGAATTTTACGAATTGAAATTGGGAAACTTAACCATGAAGGTTTTTTGCAACAAATTTTTAAGCTTATTACGCTATGTACCATATATGGTGGATGAAAAACCAAAGATACAATGCTTCTTGAGTTTCCTACCTACCTCATGTAAGGACATGATTTAATATAACAATCCCAAGAAATTAGAAGAAACTATGCGTAAGGATAAATTATGTTTTGAACAATATAAAACCAGAAATGAAAATACTAAAAACTGGAACGAAAAGAAGGTGGAAAGGTTTGATCCACGAAGAAAATAAGGTGTTGAGACCTAATTCTGCATGCATGTCCCTCTCTCTCTTCCTTATATACCTTCATAAAATTCATTCCTCTTTTGGTTGGTCAAGTCACTTTCCCATTGCTAAATGACCTGGTTTTCATCATTATATTTCTTGATTGACTCTTTGCGCAAATTGTTTCTTTTTTATTGAAGGATAATTGCATGTCATGATTTGGTTTGAAAATACTTGTCATAATGTTTATCACTAATTGAGCAATAATTTGGTCGAAAATTCTTTTTTATACACAGGGAACATCCATGGACAACACACAACAATTCAAAGCAATCAATTTCAGGATCAAATTGTGAGAATAGACAAGGTAAATTTGCAACAGTGGAGATCCAATAGTCCATGCAAATCAATGGCTCCCGTGCATTTGGAGTTTCAAATCGAGTGGGATTTAACAACAATCTTGAACCCCCAAATTTCCAGAGCCTCGAAGTTTCGGAGTGGACCCTCACTTCCATGTCAGATTCACGATTTCATTTATCTGGGATATTTTGTTCCAAGTCAAGCACAGATCGCCAGAGCCCCGAAATTCCAAAGCCTTGAAGTACCATATCCTCGAAATGTTGACACATCACTCCATGAGATCATCCCTCCGGGAGATTTTTACACTTAGCACTAAAAATATATCAAATGTTGAAATGCTAGAGCCCCGAAATGTTGAAGCCTCCAAATTATCACGCATCAAAGTGCCACGTCACTCCTCTAGTTCAGTACTTCGAGATTTATACATAATTTGCATTTTAAATCCCATAAATCCTAAAGAGCCGGAGACATGTAGCGCTCATATGTGCTGACACATAGCATTCATCTGTGGTGACACATGGCATCCATCAGTCACCGACATGTGGCACTCATTTAGGTCATTTAGGTTACGTCATCTACTCATTTATGGGTGACACATGTCACTCTCTTTTCAAGAAATGTTAATTATAGTGACATCATATGGACATGTCATATCCGCAAGATCGCCACTTTGGGAGATTTTGAGCCAGAGAAAATGAAGTTTCAATAATCATCTAAGACCAAAGATCTGAAGCACTGAAGTGCCGAAGCTCCTTTCATGCAGATTATTCTTTGACCAACGTGGCGCACACATGTGGCATATTGCACTTGGAAAATTGATCTTTTTGGTGACACGTGACACTCATTACGAGCATTTTTAGGATGCCATTTTCTCATTTCTGGGCGACACATGTCACCCTTCATTTCATGACACATCATCGGTCGTGACGTCAGAGGCACCACATCACTCCGGGGAAATTTCCTCCAAGAGTTTTTTATCAAGAAAAAACACAGTTTCCAGAACCACCAAAGGCCAAAGCTCTGAAGCATCGAAGTGCCAAAGTCATTGTTGTAGTGTTAGGCTTCCACATAACCTCTGAGAGATTGTCCTTTAGGATATTTCTATAAAGACCAGGCATAGTCTCCTGAAGTTCAGAACCCTGAAGATTCGGGGTCCTGAAGAAACAAAATGATTAAAGTCTTAATCTCGAGTTAATTAGCATAAACAACAATTAATGACTGTGAGAGATATGAATACTTTGCATTCAAGAACTCTCTAACATCAAATTTTCTAAGTGGCATATCTTCGTTAATGGAATATTTTGAAGTTTGGAAAGGGCACCAAACTAGAGAACTCTGAGCCATTACACGTCATAAAATTTCTCATCTGGCAGCAATTCGATGATAACCAACAGGTACAGAACTTTTTTTTTGGAATCCAGACCCTGCAACGACACAACCAGGGAACTCGAGAAGCTATAATATAGACTACATGAATAATATCAGAGACTCTGGGAAAACTCCAAATGACTTTCTTCTTTCCTCCATGAGATAAGTTGGGGAAAAACACTGCCAACACATTTAGTTATCTCTAGTGGACTCCAACAACGTGCATGCATGCCAATGCTCAATACATAGCTCAATTATGTTGCTCCTAGTAATTTTCTGTCAAATCTTAGTTTTCTTCAACATAACATCAATCTATTTTCATTACTATCATCGGTTTCTAGTTGTTCAATTACAAAACTCTTTTAAATTAAGGCATAATAAGTGATCTTTTATGTGTGATAAGAACCACTCCTGTTTGATTAATTCAATCTTGGAGTATATGTTAATATACTCCAACAATGTGTTTTAGTTAACTTAATAAGGTGTTTTACAACCAATGTGTAGATCTAAGCCTCAGTTCCACACTGGTCTAGGGCCTCTACATATTTGATAAATAGGCATTCTTTGTATGTGAGAAGGGTTCAATTTTTTGGAAGAAGAAGTTGATACAAAAACTGGTTGGACCTATTATGTACATGGATTAAATTTCTCTACCCGATGAATTTATTATTGATGACAATGTGTTTTTGTCTAAATTTGTATGTGTTTCTCTTATCTTGAATATAGTTTTTATTTGTGCAAAGTACATTTCCTTTTCTTCATTTATTGTATAACTTGTCTTTATTAATATGCAACCTGTGAGAACAACTATGCTTTGATGAAGATTGGTTTTATTGCAACCTGTGGGAGTGAATGTATTTTTGGTACATGTTTAATGCCTTTAAATTATATTTTAAGACTTAAACTTCCAGTAGTAGATTGTTCATTGAATGGTTTGTAGTTTTCCTTTGTTTCTTACCTTTATTGTCTCACGTGCTTGTCCTTAGTGTTCCACCAGCTAAGGAGGACCCTCCTCTATTTTATTTGGCCAACCCAACCATGCTCATGTATTGGTAAACCAACCCTCTAACTGACCCATAAATAAAAGAAGCCAACCATTCATAATGTGAGGTGGCCTAACTCTTCCCTTTAGAAGTCAGGTGTAGACTTTAGGACCAACATCTTATGACGTCATTGTCGAGGAATAGAGTAATAAAATATATTTCCCGGGAAGAATGACAGTGATTAGATATGACCTTTTATAGTGAACAAAGATCACACACTTTTAGACTGCCATCTTTCACTTGGCGACTGCACTGAGTAAACTTCAAAAAATAAATACTGGCCCCTAGAAAAGGACTCAAGAAATCCAAATTTGAGCACATCAAAACAACTAAGGCTAATCCCAACCCTAAGAAGGACACAGTAGTATCTAAGCCAGAAAGGAAACTAAGAAAATCCACCTTATCTCATAGATATACCTTTCTCCCCAAGGGTAAAGATGCACCTAAAGAATCTACTTTTGTCCATTTTCACAAGCATCTTGAATTTGCTATCCCTGAGAATCACAATTCCAAGGAACCTAAGAAATGTTCAACTCATGCCCCTACTTCATCATCCATTCCAGCATCCACCCATGGATCTTCAATCAATCTTCATATTCCTATTTCCCAAGCAATGGTTGCTAACACGATGAATGCTACAATTGTTTCCAAATATGCACCCCTAGTGTTTCTTGTAGGCTTACATGCACTCCCAGCCATAGATTACATGAAATATTTACCAAGATATAATGGGGAAGGGGATGTGACAGTTGAACAACATTTGGTAGCCTTCTACATCTTTATAGACACCTTTAACATTAACTATGCATATGTGTGGATGAGGTTTTTTGTACAAAGCCTTGATGGGGAGGTAAGAAAATGGTTTCAGGGCCTCCCTCTAGCCTCCATTGTAGATATTGATGCATTGGATGAATCTTTCATAAAGCAATGTGGATATAGAATGGATTATTTGTATTCCATCATTGAGTTTGGGGCCCTTAAGAGAAAGAATGGTGAGTCTATTTAAGACTTCACCAAGATATTCAACAAGATGTATGGTAGGATCCTAGATGAGATAAAACCAATCGAAGCCTATACCAACATCACTTATGAAAATTCATTTGATGCAGAATTATTTCTTCTGTTGAGGGAGAGAAGATCCACCACCTTGATGTCCATGCAGGAAGTGAGAATTGAGGTTGAATCCAACATCTTGGCATCAGACAGGTTAAATACTAGATCTAAAAAGGACAAGTAGAAACAAAGAGAGATTCACCCACCTCCTCTAACTCAGCCACATTTGATCCTAAACTTGATGAAATGACCAAAAATTTGAAGTATTTGACATTTAAAATAGCTAAGATGAAATGGTAATCTAAACAACCAAACAGAGCTTTTCAAGGGGTTGGGAACAAAAATCCAAACTAGTAAGGTCGAATGATGCCCCTCAGATAATGCAAAGAGAAAGGAGGAATTTTGATGACTAAAGAGTAGTACCTCCTTTCCAAAACAATGAGATCGACGATATGGATGAAAATAGTGATGTTGTGGATTATGTTGTTGTACTTTTCAATGAAATAAATTTTTACACCAATCACTTAACGCAACAAGATTATGAGGTAGCATAACTATCAGATCCATTTGATATTGAGATAGGGGAAGAGGGATTTATTCAAGTACAAACCAAAAATAAATTTGACTTGAGGCCTATAATAGGCGCTCCCAAAGCGACAACCTCTAATCAAAATAGAAAAACAGAAGTTCCTCCCAAGCTAAATCCAAGCAAGGGTGCATTGGCTAAATCTCACCAGCCTCCATTTAAACTTGATGTCCCTGAATTAAAGGAAGCCAATAGTCCACAATAATCATTCAACCTAGAGAATTATTTGAGAAAGATCAAGATCCCTGTACCTTTGTCAGAATTGTTGAAAAATGATCCTTTCAAACAATCCATTATGAAGGTTTTTCCTCCACCTACTTTTATTGTAACTTCTAATGTAATTAGTTTGTAGGATGAGAACCCAACCATTACTATGGGCCCACACATTGAGGATGAATCTAATGCTTCTCCACCATTCTACATATCTTTAAATGTCCATGACAAGATCCTACATATCTGTCTCATGGACTCAGGTGTCTCACACAATGTCATGCCTAAGGTTTTAATGGAGGAACTAGGTCTAGAGATCACCAAGCCCTATCAAGACCTTTACTCCTTTGAATCCAAAAAATTCAAATGTTTGGGGTTAATAAAATATCCGGTGGTTTCTTTGGCATAGTTACCCATGAAGAGTGTAGTGATGGACATTGTGGTGGCTGACTTTCCCCCCAAGTTTGGTATGTGTTTGTCTAGGATGTGGGCCAAAAATGTTGGAGGATCATTACAAATGGACCTCATATATGCCACCATCCCTGTTTTCGGAGGAGAACACAAGAGGCTATACAGAGAGGTCACATTTGCCTATATCATCATCGACCATTAGAATCCAAGAAATCACCCAATTTATGTTGTTGAAGAAGACATCGACTCATCTGTTTTTCATCTAAATGACGAGGAACCAGAAATTACAGTCATCAAATGCAAAGATCAGTCACTGATAGGTCAACAGAAAAAAGTGTGGAATATGTATTTCTATTGCTCTTCATCAAAATAAGGTTATGGGGCTGGTATAGTCCTCATTTCCCCTGCGAAGGAGGTTATAATTATCTCTTATAAGTTGGAATTCGAGACTACTAACAATATAGATAAGTATGAAGCTATGCTGCTCGGATTGAGGGATTCCAAAGACATGTTCGTTGAAAGTTTGGAATTCTTTGGTGATTCTGAGTTAATCATAAATCAAGTAAAAAACATCTATTAATATCAGCAACACAGGCTCAAACAATACATGAACGAGGTGTGGGACCTGGTTGACAACTCTTTTCTAGCATTTAATATCTCCTTCATTCCTAAAGAGGAAAATCAGAAAGAATATCCTTTGGCATTGGTTGCTAGCACCTTCAGACCTCCCATTGGCCCAAATATCAAGTATCAAGTGGAAATCAGACATAGGAAAACCATACCAGACAACATAAAGCACCGACAAGTCTTTAGCGATGATTATGAGCTGCAAATATTTCTACAGACCATTGAAGAAATCTCCAGTATCTCAATAGATCAATAAGGTGAAGATGATGAATCATAGAATCAATAAAAATCTCAGTTGTTGAACCAAGTGGTTGGCCACAACATTGTGGAACTTAAAAAAAACCACATCTCTAGGGGTCTAGTGCCACTGGAAAGGTTATTTGGCAGTCATGATGTCTCTAGAGGAGCTGCCATAATAAATCAAGAAGAGGAAGTGATGGACTGCAACATTGGGACTGCTAAAAATAAAAAAATAGTCAAATTGTCGAAGGAGCTACCTACAGAACAAAAATATAGGTATGCCATCCTCATGAAAAAGTTTTTTGATATTTTTGCATGGTCATATCAGGATTTGAAGACATTTGACATTGACATCATCCAGCACAAGATCCCTCTGAAGGTTGGTTCTCATCCATTCAGATAGAATATCAAGTAATTTAATCCCATAATGATGTCCATAATTGAAAAAGAGGTGGCCAAATTGGTGCCAGTGAGTTTCTCATACTAAGTGGCCAACTTGGTTCCCGTGAGGAAAAAGAGTGGGGAAATACACTTGTGTGTTGATTTATGAAATCTCAACAAGTGTTCTCTAAAGGAAAACTACCCCATGTCCAAGATGGACCATATCCTGCAAAGGGTAGTAGGTGCTCATAGGATTTCCTTGCTGGATGGATACTTTGGCTATAACCAGATAGCAGTGAGTGAAGAAAACAAATAAAAGAAAACATTCA
Source organism: Picea engelmannii (assembly GCA_009831015.1). Lineage (NCBI taxonomy): Eukaryota > Viridiplantae > Streptophyta > Pinopsida > Pinales > Pinaceae > Picea > Picea engelmannii. The sequence goes on along the minus strand of ML778234.1, from coordinate 1,212,733 downwards.
CCACCCCATGGGGAATATTCATGTACGACAAAATGCCTTTTGGGATGATGAATGTAGGGGACACATTTCATAGGGATATGGATGTAGCCTTCGTGGGGGAGAAAGAAAAATTTATGGTTATATATTTGGATGAAATCACCATTTTCTCCAAATTAGATGATGAGCATTTACAACACCTTGAGCAGATCTTCTGAAAATGTAGAAGGTATGGGATTTATTTGAATCCCAATAAGTCTCACTTTGATATGCCATAAGGTAAACTCCTAAGCCACATCATATCAGTGGGAGGTATAAAAATAGTACCTAAGAGAGTGGAGGCCATTCAGGAAATTACAATCCCCAGAAACAAGAAGTATATTCAGTCTCTTATAGGCAAAATAACTTTTTTAAGGTGATTTTTGCCAAACTTTGCTGAAAGCATAAGGCCTATCATCAACATGTTGAATAAGGATGTTGTTATCAAATGGTCACAAGAGGAAAAATCAACATTCCAAAGGATCAAACAATATTTGGTTAAAGCCCCTGTATTAGTCATCCCTGACTATGCCAAAGAGTTATTTATCTTTTCTTTCACCTCCGAGGAAACCATTGTTGTTGTGCTACTGCAAAAGAATCAAGAAGGGCATGAACAACCCATAGCCTTTTTCATAAAATCCCTTCGATATGTTGAGATGAATTATTAAATTCTATAAAAGTAGGCCTATACACTGGTCAAAGTGTTGGAATCCTTCAGAGTGTATGTGTTACAGTCTATCATAACATCCTATGTTCCTAGAAGCAGTGTCAAAGATATTCTAGTCCAGCCAGATAGTGAAGGGAAAAGAGGGAAATGGATTTTCAAATTGTTAGAATATGACCTACACATAAATCCCACCAAGCTAATTAAAGGGAAAGGACTTACCAACTTATTATCAAAATCAAATTGTAAGGTATTGGAATTGCATCAGAACTTCACCCAATCTGATGCACCCATGACACAGTCTAGAAAAGACAACATGAAGGCATTTAAAAACTACTATTATTCACCTTGGTACGGATATATTGTTTACTTTTTGCAACATCTAGAATTTCCACCATATTTGAAGAAGATGAGGGTTAGGTGTCTCAAATTAAAATCTATAAAATTATGCATTTTAAATCAGAACCGGTACTGGAGAGATCCTGCTGGCATCCTATTAAAATGTCTTGATGAAAATGAAGCTAAACAAGTCACAATAGATATGAACATGGGAGTTTGTGGAGGACAACAACATTGGAAATATACAACCCTCAAGATCCTAAGGGCAAGGCACTACTATCCCACCCTTTTCTCAGATGTATTCACTACAGTAAGGGGATGCAATGAATGTCAAAAGTTTGCAAGAAAACATAAATTACTCTCACTTCCCATGAAACCTATCATTACCAATGGCTCCTTTCAACAATGGAGATTAGATTTCATAGGTGAGATAAATCCACCCTCCAGCGGGAAGCACAAGTGAATTCTCACTACCACTAACTACTTTACCAAATCGATCAAGGTTGTGCCCACCAGTAATGCTACTGAAAAGGTGATTATGAACTTCTTGGAAACCAATATCCTTTCCAGATTTTCCTGCCCTAGTAAGATTATAAAATACATTGCCCATGCATTGAAGTCCAAAGCCATAATTGAATTTTGTAGAAACCATAACATTTCCTTGACACATTCCATACCCTATTATCCTCAGGGGACTGGGTTGGCCAAGTCATCAAACAAGACTGTCATCAAAATCATCAAGAAATTGTTGACTGGAAAGAATAAATCCTGGGACTCTAAACTTATGTATGCCTTGTGGGATGATAGGATCAACACCAAGAGATCCTTGGGAACCTCACCATTTCAGATAGTCTATGGGATAGAGTTTTTCTTCCCTACTCAGCTTAGTCTACTAGTTCTGAAATTCTTACAGGAATAAATTGGGGAGTCAAATGACATCTAGATGAGAATATTTCAAATTATAGAAGTTCAACAGAAGAGAGAAGCATTGAATAAGATAATTGAGGCATACCAGAGAAAGATCAAATCATCTTTTGACAAGAAAACCAAGAAGGATATATTTCAAAAAGGCGACTTGGTCCTGAGGTGGGATTCCAGACAAGAAGAAAAGTCTTAGCATGGTAAGTTTGATAACCTCTGGTTTCATCCTTTTAAGGTGGTTGCGGTTCTAGACAATAATACATTTCCTCTTTACAATCTGGATGATACCAAGATTTTCGGAGGCACAGTAAATGGGCGCTTCATGAAACACTATTTTCCTTCAAATACTGAGGGAAGGTCCCTCTTATACCATAGCCACTTTCCTTTTTTTATTTTTATTATTTAGTTTGCGTGTGAATAAGGACTCCATATCCCACAAAGGCACTGGGGTTTGTTAGTGTTGTTGGTTTGATCTTCTTTTCGAGGACAGGAAAAAAATGGTGCCATATCTAAATATGGTTAGAAGAATATTAATTGGTAGATGGATAAAACTTTAGTAGGGGTGCTAAAGTAGTGGGGTCACCCAGATCGCAGATTGCAAAACTGATTGACGACTCAGACTCATTGTGGAAATACAAAGTGCTCGAAAGTTAATCTTCTAGAGCGGTTCCATAATTGAAATCATGGTATAGCTTGTGAAGCACATGGAAATTGGTGGTTGATTGTGGAATTCAGAGAAGTATGGATCCAAACCACCCTCAACAACCTCCACAATTGCGTGCTAATATCATGTCTAGGGTTCCATACAATAGCTTCACATGACAACAAAAATTGAAGTCAAGCCAAATCCTCGAAGGAAAAGTCATGAGGAACCTACTTGCACTAGTGAAAGGCTCAGTTGGTTCTAGCAAACTCGGAGGTTTGAAGAATATGTTACAGTCATCAGAGAAGGAGGGAGAAAAACATGTTGTACAAGCCATAACAAGAAAAACTTGTTCCAAACGCATTAATAAGTTGAGGTCAAATGCGAGCATGTTGAACCCTATTTTAAAGGATTTGGTTATCGACATAGTTGAAAATGAATTAGAGGGTGAAGATAGTGAACATGTTAATAGAAGCAGATATACATGTCTTACAGACAAAAACAAAGGTAAGTTACAAGAAGTGGGAGCAAGGTTTTGAGAGGTAAGGAACCTGATCTACTATTCTTAGCACCTCACAGGGAAGTGATATCCCCAGTTGGAGCCAATGTTAAGACCTAAGTCTGCACCCCTATCCCTCTCTCTCTCTTTCTTGTATACCTTCATAAAAATCATTCCTCTTTTGGTTGGTCAAGTTAGTTTTCCATTGCTAAATGACATGGTTTTCATCATTATCTTTCTTGATTGATTCTTTGTGCACATTGTTTATATTTTCTTGAAGCATAATTGCATGTCATGATTTGGTTTGAAAATAATTGTCATCATGTTTATCACTAATTGAGAAAGAAGTTGGTCGACCAAGTCCTTTGTATGCATAGGTAACACCTGTGGACAACACACAACAATTCAAAGAAGTCAATTTCGGGCTTAGATTGTGAGAACAAACAAGGTAAATTTTCCACAATGGAGATCCAACAGTCCATTCATATCAATGGCTCCCATGCATTTATATTTTCAAAATTGCATGGGGTTTAAAAACAAGCACGAACCCTCGAAGAGCTAAAGCCCTGAAGTGTCGTAGTGGACCCTCATTGCCACATCAGATTCGTGAGTTCGTTTATTCGAGAAGTTTTGTTCCAGGTCAAGTGTAGATCACCAGAGCCCCAAAATGTTGACACGTCACTTCGCGAGATCAACCATCCCGAATATATTCACACATAGAACTAAAAATATTTTGAATGCTGAAATGTTGGAGCCTCGATGTGTTGAATCCTCTGAACTATGACACGCCAAAGTGCCACGTCAATTTGTTAGTCCAGTTCTTTGGGAGTTAGAAATACTTTTAATTTGAAACCCCTCAAACCCCAAGATATGGAGACACATAGTGCTCATCTGTGCTGACACATAACATTCATTCGTGGTGAAACATCACATCCATCGGTCACTGACACATGGCACTCATTTAAGGTCATTTGGGTTACATCACCCACTTATTTCTGGGTGACACTTATCACTCTCTTTTCATTACATGTGAGCAACAATGACTTCATATGGACACGTCAGATCCAAGAGATCGCCACTACGAGAGATTTCGAGCCAGAGAAAACACAGTTTCTAGAACCCCCGAAGGTCGAAGCTCCAAAGCACCAAAGCTCCTTTTACACAGATTCTTCTTCAAACAATGTGGTGCACCCATGTGGAATACACGTGGCATATTCCACCTGGAAAATTGCTCTTTTTGGTGACACATGGCACTCATTAAAAGAATTTTCAACACACCATTTACCTCATTTTTGGGTCACACGTGTCATGCTTCTTTTCATGACATGTCATCAGTCGTGACGTCACAGCCGCCACATCTCTCTAGGGAAATTTCCTCTGGGATTTTTTGATCAAGAGAAAGCGCAGTTTCCAGAACCGCCGAAGGCTAAAGATCCAAAGCACGGAAGTGCCAAAGTAATTATTGTAGTGTTAGGCTGCCATGTCAGCTCTGGGAGATTGTCCTCTGAGATATTTATATCAAGAGAAGACACAGTATCATGAAGTCCTGAAACTTGAAGAGATGGGGCCCCGAAGAAACGAAATGATTAAATTCTTAATCTCGGGTTAATTATCATAAGAGACAGTTAATGACTATGTGATTCCACACCTCTGAGAGTTATGAATAATTTTCATTCAATAACTACGAAACGTTGAATTTATGATGTGGCGTATCTTTGTTAATGGAATATTTTGAAGTTTTTAAAGGGTGCCAAACTAGGGAATGTTGAGGCAGTCCACGTCATCGGATTTCTCATTTGACAGTAGTTCGGCGATAACCAATAGGTACAGAACATAAGTTCTGGAATCCGTACCCTACAACGCCACAACCAGGGAACTTGAGAAGCTATAATCCAGATTGCAGGAAGAATATCAGAGACTTCAGGAAAACGCCATATGGCTTTCTTCTTTCCTCCAAGAGATAAGTTGAGGAAAAAAAATTCCAACACATTCAGTTATATCCACTGGCCTCCAACAGTGTGCATGCATGCCAATGATCAATACAAAATTTAGTTATGTCTCTCCTAGTCATTTTCTATCAAATCTCAGTTTGCTTCAGCATAACATTAGTCTATTTTCATTACTAGCAACAATTTCTAGTTATTCAATTGCAAAATTCTTTAAAATTCATGAATAATAAGTGGTATTTTATGTGTGATAAGAACCACCCCTCTTTGATTAATTCAAGCTTGGAGTATACATTAATATACTCCAGCAGAGTGTTTTATTTAAGTTAATAATTTGTTTTACAACCGATGTGTAGAGCTAAGCCTCAGTTCCACATTGGTCCAGGGTCTCTACATATTTGATAAATAGGCATTCTTTGTATGTGAGAAGGGTTCGGTTTTTGGGAAGAAGAAGATCAATACAACAAATGGTTTGACCTATTCTTTACATGTACTAAATCTCTCTACCTAGTGAATTTATTATTGATGACAGTGTGTTTTTGTCCAAATTCATATGTGTTTCTCTTATCTTGAATATAATTTTGATTTGTGAAAAGTACATTTCTTTTTCTTCAGCTATTGAATAACTTGTATTTATTAATATGAAACCTGTGAGAATAGTTATCCTTTGTTTTATTGCAATGTGTGGGAGTGACTATGTTTTTGGTACATGTTTAATGCATTTAAATGATATTTTAAGACTTAAACTTCTAGTAGCACATTGTTCATTGAATGGTTCGTTGTTTTCCTTTTCTTCTTACCTTTATTGTCTCACTTGACTGTCCTTAGTGTAACACCAACCAAGGAGGACCCTCATCTATTCCATTTGGCCAACCCAACCATGCTCATGTCTTGTTAAACCAACCCTCTAACTGACCCATAAATAAAAAAACCAACTATTCATAATGTGAGGCGGCCTAGCTCTTCCCTTTAGTAGTCAGGTGTAGAATTTAGGACCAACATAAGGGAATTTTTTAAAGAAGAATTTTTCAAAAGGGTTTAAGGGAAATAACTATAGAAATGGTAAGCCTTATAACCCATCTGATAATAAAAATGCAAAACCAATAACTTTTTATAATAAATAAATTGCCCAAAAAAAACCAGTAAAGTATTGGGAATGTGGTGAACTACATTATTTCAAGGATTTTCCTCATAGAAAGAAATACAACAACAACATACATATAGTTAGAGAAGCTACTACAGTTGGTGACATAGCAAGGAGTACCCCAATGATTAGCACAACCTTGGAGAATAGAAAAGCATATCATCAAGCTTCCATGGTGGAAGTAGAAGGTATGTTGAATAATCAACCAATTTCTATATTGATTGATCCAGGTGCTAGTCTAACTTATGTTTCACCTAATAATAGTATAAATTTTGTTCCAGGTGGATATTGGTGGCCATCCACCTATTCCAACTGGCTCCTCTTCTCCATTTTTGTTCAACACGTTCTTTTGTACTTCTTTGTAATTTTGGGTTCTACACTTTTGGGGCTATCTGAAGCCCCACACATCCTTTAGGTGGATACCGGTGGCCTCTTGCCTAATCCAACTAGCTTATTTTGTATGTTTTCATGTCAGCACATCTTGTTGTACTTACAGGCCGTTTTGGGGCCCTAAACATTGTTTTTTGGATCGCGACAGTCAAATTGTAGACTGAGTCATGTTTTGACAATGGAATGTCTAGTTCTTTGAAATACCTTTCCAACGGGCTATCACAAGCCTAAAACAGAGGTTGTATGAAAAATTTATGACCCTGGAAAGTTGAGGTACCAACTTACACCAACTTACCCATAGGGGCCCACATGACTTTTGGCGTTTCACCTTCTAGGGTTAGGTTTTTGGATGTCTAGGGTTTTGAAATTCATGAGTAATATCAGAAAGGCCTCTAGAGGCTCATTGTAATCCATTCTGATTAGACAGATGAACATAGCAGCCACATCTCTTCTCAGAGATAGCTACCACCATTCGAGGAAGTGTTTCAATTCTGCAGTTTTATAGTTTCATCCTATTTCATTATTCAATAGAAGATATTGTTCACTAGATATCTGTGTTATTCTTCATATCTGTGTGTTTATTTTATTCAGTCTGTTAATCAGTTTGTTCTGCTCCTAAAACAAGATCAATGGTATCATAGTGGTCTGCTCTTCATTTATTTTTCTTCGTGCATGTCCCTGGGAAGATCTAGGTACAAGAAGCTGGGAATCGAACCCATCGATCCATTGCAAGATCAGTTGTGTCGAGCTCGACAAGAACCCATGGGGGATGAAAATAAATATGATGGAGTAGCAAATCCTATTAAAAATTTTCTCGAGGAAGCCCTTGCACGACAAAGGAACAAAATGATGGACAACTTCACGAATATCCTTCGATGACTTCCCACAATAGAAGAATCTTCATCAGGAGGCCATGAAACCCCCTTCAAGGTACAAGTAAATTTTGATATTCCATTATTTGAAGGACTGATAGATGAAGTTGTTGTAGATAAATGGTTGAATCTGCTCAAAGGGTATTTTTCGGTCCACGATTTTTTCGATAGGGAAAAGATCACTTTTTCACTCCTCAAGTTTGTTCCTCATGTTAAATACTGGTGGGATACTTACTCTAAGGAAAGGGATGTAGAGGAATCTGTAATTTTTTTGGTGGACCCTACATGGGATTCCTTTCGGGACACCATTAAATAACAATAATACCCTGTTGAAAGCTACAAGGACCAATACACCATATGGACCAACCTACGTCAAGAAAGGGACCAGACAATACCATATTTCACCAATATTTTCCATACCCTATGCACCAAATTGGATATCAAAGACTCTGAGCATTATCTGGTACTCAAATACCATGGTTGTTTGTATAGATACACTCAAACAGAAATGGAGTTTTCGGACATTGCCTCATTGGGCATGGCTTATATATACGTTATCAAGATTGAGAATAAGTTTAAGAAGAAAAGGCGAGAGTTTGGATCTGCAAACCCCTCACAGACGAAGCAGGGCAAAGGCAACCTGTAACATCCCTCTCTGGCACACTGAGTGAACTTATTCTTTGAGGACACTTGTTCGCACATGATCTGGATTATTATGCTATTAAAACTTTTGATTTTAATTATGAGGCATTATGGGTTGATGACATGTTGTTTTATTGCATTGACATAGACAGGTGTTATTAAATCGGTTTACTAAGTGTGCAGGATTTTGGACCTCAAGGATGCAGAGGCATCGATGGAACCCCTTGGACTCTGGATCGAGTCAGGGAGTGTACCATTGGGGTTTTATTGTTTTATTGTGATATTAGTGCATCTGATTAGATGATATGATATGGATATGTTCTAACATGATTTGTTGATGATGCAAGCCGAGGATAGCTTTTCAACCAGACTCACATGTGGAGTAAAGGGGTCATGCACGAATACCAGAGATGTTGAGGGAGAGGTGTGGACAACTTCCCTGCCACATCCTACTAGCACTCCCATCGTGTCTTGAACTGTAGGTTAACGTTTCTAGTTCGAGAGGACCCACGATGCCGTGAGGGCAGATTGCGACAGTCGCTCACGATGATTCTAAGGGGCGTGCAATAAGGCATAGGCCTTATTCCTTAGAGGCCCTTAGTCTCCCACAAGTTCACTTGGTGGAGTATTGACTCCAGGGGTTATTGATGTCTACCAAGTCAGTCAAGAGGCGAGTGGCACCCTTGGAGCACGTAGTGCATCCTGAAGGGCATGTCGCGCAAGGGAAACAGATTAAGGTGAGTGACACCCTTGGAGCACCTAGTGTGTCCTGAAGGGCACGTCGTGTTGTTGATGATAGAAGAATGAACCTACATGGCCTTAGGACGAATAATGTGTTAAGAAAATTTTAAAACAAATTCCCTAATTAAATGTCGCCCTATACGAAAATTTAAGGTCTAAGTCTAAACTATGCTAGTGGTAAAATTTTATCTAGCTATAAAAAAAAATAATAATAATAAAAATAAAAACAACATAAATAATAATTATACTCTTCGTTAAATCTTGTAACACGAAGGGAGTAAGAAATTAAATTGATTCATAACAAAAACAAATCTGTTGGATTAAAATTTAAAAAGGGAATTAATCGTTTTATTGTTTTATGATAATTTAATATATATAATTAAAAGAGAAAAGGGAAAAAGGAGTTAATCTCCACACCTGCCTTTTTGAGTTCTACATAAAAAGGGGAAAGAGGGAAAATATAAAATATTAGGAAACTAGGAAAAGAGGTAACATAAAAAGGGAAAAAGGGGAACTAGGGAAAAAAGTGGAAAGTCAAACTTAGTAAAGTATCTACCATTTAAGAGCTTTCTAATTTAAACTGAACTAGCAATTTAATAATAGGGAAATCCATTAAAACCTGTAAGAGAATTTGGGGACACCTAGGAGTGATTCTAGGAGTAACTCTAGGTGGGTGAGGGAAATAAAGTTAATTAATTAATTAAAGAAATTAATTTATGGAGGAATGAAGGGGATGGGTGACACTTGTACGGGGAGGAATTTTTGGGAATTTAATTTTAAAAACTTAATTAAACGAGATTTTAGGAAAGTAAGGAAACACAAAACTCTATATAATGAAGGGAGGAGATGGAGGTTGGGGATATTCTATTTGTGTAACGTTACACTGCAGAAATATCTTCTTGATTGACTTAACTTGTGGGAGTTGGGATACCCAGCTTGGTGAGGAGTGGTAGCTCAACCTTGCGAGGCGAGTTGGGAGCTAGTCAAAATCTCTGGATAGTGAGTGTGTGGCCCCTTTGCGTCTTGGGGGGCTAAGGGGGAAGAAGAGTACCCCTAGCATTAGCTGGGAGGTATCAGTGAAGTCTCGACGGTCAATGAGCGGGAGTTTCATAGAGTGCGCGGGACGTCATTCAGAGCGAGCGATCAGGAAACGGTATGCTCTCTTCATTTTGTATGGTAGAATGTATTAGGACTTATGCTTGGATATGCTTATTTAATAGAGAAGCAAACTGATGTTTTTTTTTTAAATTGATGACTGAAACTTTTCTTAGTCTAGCTCGATGGTTGTTGACTCCCATGGCCTTCGTTTTCCCACATGTCTTGACCACCTTGCTTTGTTGATTGTGACCTTCATGGTTATTTAGGCTTCTTCCCTAGCTCACCAGTCCTCGCCTGAGCAGTCGACTAGGAGCTTGATCTACGTTCATCACCTTAGCATTAAAATACCTATGGATCTCAACGCCCTACTTTTCCGTGCGAGGATGATGAGCAAAGGAAAAACCGATTAGTTGACTACCCTTGATGTTTATCCCTGGCTGATTGTTGATTCCGCCATTTGGCAACAACCTCTGCGTGTGGATTATTTGGTGTCCTGGTTGGTTTTATCTATGCCTTCACTGATAGAACCCCTGCAATTATTCCAAGACCCTTCCCATTGGATCCTTACTTTCCTCTTACTGATGTCTATGTTGTTTTGTTATTCTAGCAATGGAAATAAAATGGTTTTTTAATTTGTTATTCCTGTCTACGTTGTTTTGGTATTCTGGAAATGGAAAAAAATGTTTTTTTCATTTGTTATTCCTGTCTGCGTTGTATTAGTATTCTGGCAATGGAAAAATGATTTGATTCCCTATCTGCATTTTTATATTTGGTATCCTGGAATGGAAAAACGTTTTTGTGTTTTTCTTGTCTGTGTTTTTCCCCTTGGTTACTACAGTAATTGCTTATTATTAATGACAGGAAAAATGTAATTCCCTTATGGTGTGTTGTCACAACGATTTGTTTATTATACAATGATAGAGAAGAAAAATGAAATCCCCTTCTAGTGTGATGGCACAACAAATTTCTTGTTATTTAATGACAGGAAAAATGAAATCCCCTTCTGGTGTGATAGTACAACAATTTTCTTGTTATTTAATGACAAGAAAAATGAAATCCCCTTCTGGTGTGATGGTACAACGTTTTGTTAATCATTTCATGACAAAAAATAGGTAATTTCCTTCGGGTGCATTTTGCACCATGATTTTGCCATCTAAAATTGTGACTGTGCTGCTGTAGAATTCACCCATGATTTTAGCCATTTAAATCACAACTTTACTTGCTGGAATGACCACATTTTTGATAATTAGAAGTTGAATGTGTTGCTGTAATTACCCACGATTTTGCCTTTAGAATGTTGCTGGAGCTTGTTGTAATTGCCATATTTTTTCTTTTAAGGGTTGACATAGATTGTTGTTGAAATGGCCATGGTTTTTGCCCAATAAATGTGACTAAGTTGCTGTTATTTTACCATGATTCTGGTTACCCAGATTTTTATTGTTACCCAAATTTTATTACCACAACTCCTACTGTCACGAATCTACCTCCTTGTTGTTACCACGACTTGGCACCACGACTTTATTCTGACAATGAAATATTATTATTGCCAAATACAAATTTCATTGATGGCACTTCATTTTAAATGTACAACCACTCGCTTGACGACATCACGAATGAAATTCTGGCACTGTAATTTTTATTTCTGACAAGTGTGAATTTATACTTCGTTTACTGTTACACATATTTCATTCATACTGTTACACCGATTTTATTACCATGACATGCCATTATGGCTGTGTTTACTTCCTTAAGGACCACGTTTTGCCATCAATTTGTTGATTGAGTTGTTGTAGTATGACCGCGAGTTGATCCTTCAGCGGTGGTATTGTCCTTCCTTCTCCGACAATTGAGTGTACCCAGCGTTCTTGCTGCAAACATTAACTGCTACAATGATGTTTTTAGTCCAGCGATTTCCTTCTTTATGTGAATAGACAATTAGATATTGATATAGTTACTATAGATAGACGACATGTGTAGTTAATTGTTTACCAGTGTCATATTTAGCATTCTGCTTTGATATAGCTAATGTGGTTATAGATATCGTTAAGTGATAGTTAGATTGTAATTTGGGGATTGTTTTAGAATTGCCCATTTAGATTATGATTAATGGTTAAATGAGATTAGTGAGTATTTCCCCAAGTAGAGATTAATCTTGCTAAATTAAGGAAATACCATATTAATTGTCAATGTCATATAATTTGATTAAATGTATTACTGTCATGGCAATACTGTAATAGTATAGTGAGTAAATGTTATATCTCTTTCAATCCAATCACCATGTTATGATCTTAAGTTTAATGCCTAGCCTTTGATACTTTCTCTACTGATCATTTAGTGGAATGACCAGTTCTACTAGTTAAATGTTATATAGTAACAAGTGTTAATGTCTTACAGGTCATTCCCAACCATGATTGCATTAAAGATTAAATTGATGGTATGTTGATGAACCAGCTATGATTTAGACTTGCTCACTTGATACACTTTTAAATGTTAATTTAGATTGGCATACATTGACCTAATTGCAACCAGACTTGTTGATTTTTATGTTAATATAGAATTGTAATTTATGGACTAATTGAATTTGACTTACTATTGGGTGAGTAACTGATGTTAAACACGATGGTCAGTTGGACTATTTTAGACGTGATTAATGATTGGGTTGTTGACGAATTCGTTTTTAGCTTGTGTTTCCCGTTGAGGGTGTTGTTGTTTATTATAAGTAATGTTTGTACTTGGTTATGTAAACATATAATGTGATTGGATTTTCTCACTGTAAGGGTTCTAGTTACTTGTGTAATGAATTTTGGGTGCATTGGGTTGTTAGGATGTTTTTCTTTAGCTTAGTAGGCTTGGTCTTCTTATGTTAGGAGGGATGTAGACACCTCCTTGTTCCTCAGAACAGTCACCAGCCTTGAGACCTTAAATGGTCAAAATTGATGGGAACCTGGGCTTGAGCATTGCTTATGTGTCCTGGAGGTCCTAGCCATTGTAGGGTAGGATGGGTGGGTAGTCTTCGTTGGTTGAATGTCATACATTACTTCTAGGTGCTTGATGTGATTTTATGTTAGGTTGTTATGTTGTTGTTGCATGAGTTTCATTCATTGTGTTCGTCGTCATGTTGCAATGTTGAGTAAAATGTCATTATTACCTTCCTACACACACAAAAAAAATAAAAAATTAAGGGTGCTTTTACCACTGGTACATCGTAGGAGTCGTACCAGAAGAGGGGATTTTACATGTGGTATCAGAGTGGGGTTCAACCCCTGACTTGGGATCACTATGCCTTTCATTGATATGATTTGATTATAATGTTGCTAATTCAGTTGACTCGTATTTGTGCAGGTAATCATGGTTAGAGGGCGCCACAGAGGCAGATGATGGGGTGTTACGGGAGGAGGCGTGATGCCTACAGTAGCATTCACACCTGAGGGGTCTAATCCCCATGAAGATGAAAAGGTTGTTGGGCAGGAGAAGATAGGAGTTAGTGATATGGTCAGAATGATGAGATCTTTTCAACACATGTATGAGGCCCTGATCAGCCATTTGGATAGATATGAGGCCAGGGCATCGACACCCCTTGAGGTTCCACCACATGCTCCGGTCAGTACTGGTAGTATTCACCGTGAAATTGAGAAGGTCAAATTTCCCGAGTTCTTTGGTGCCCCGGATGGCGCAGCCGCCGAGGCATGGTTGGAGAATATGGCGATGTGCTTTGCACTTCACGATTATACCTCCAACATGAAGGTCTGCATGGCTGTCTTCCAACTAAAAGGAAGTGCTCTTCTATTGTGGAAGATGCTCCTACTGTAGCTGAACATGGTCTTCAAAGACATGTCATGAGAGATGTTCAAGGAATGGTTTTGACAGAGATACCTTTCAGAGGAATTCATTGAGCGTCATCTCAACGAGTTCAACGCCTTATGACAGGGTGGTCGTACGGTGCCCGAGTACAAGGCCCATTTTATGGAGATGCTCCGGTATGCTCTGCACCTTAACACTGAGAAATTTAAGGTCAACAAGTTCGTGTTCGGCCTTAATGGCAGCTTACATGCAAAGGTCAGGATTTTGATGCCTCAAACCTTGCATGATGTCATCTAGAAGGCCCTTATAGCAGAGGAGGAGCTTATCATCGGGGGTCAGAGAAGTACTCCAGCAAGACCAATAGGGCATGTGTCATCTGGAGCACAATAACATTAGACACCAGCCAAACATACGCCGAGATATCGTGGCTTCCAGAGGGGATCCACTTTCACTACACCTTGACGACCGATGCCTCAGCAGCAGACACCTTATCAGGGACCACAACATCAGCAGTAGTGTCGACCACAGTAGCAGCATTTTAGGCCTATTCAGTAGAACAGACCAGGATTCCAGGCCGGTGGGCCGTCATCTTCTACTTGGGTTACTAGGACTATTGGGCTGAAGAAGGGGTGTTGGACATGTGGGGAGCCACACTACCAGTGCAACTACCTTGTGGAGAGGACTAGAGCATCTATATCAATTGGACCCACTACCATGGGAGATATGGGAAAGGCCCATCGGATTCATGTAGCAGTGAATAACCGCTAAGTAGAGCATCAGTCGATTGTGCTCAAGACGACAAGTACTGCTAATGACCAGACCCTTAGTATTTTGATAGATCCCGGTGCTACCGAGAGTTTCATTTCTGGTGCAGTGCTAAAAAGGATTAAGGTAAAGGTAGTTGAATAGGATGAGTTTATCTTCGTAGAGATGGCTTCAGGAGCCAAAGAGAAGGTTGGAGGAAAGGTTACGGGCTATATCTTTAACCTGGGAGAGTTTGTCACAAGGGCCAACCTGTATGTCACGATCTTAGGATCTTATGATGTCATAATCAGTATGGATTGGTTGGAATCGCATGAGGTGATACTCAACTGTAAGATGAAATGATTAAGCTTGGTCGATGATGAGGGACAGAGACATGTGATTGTAGGATGAAACTAGGGAATTTCCCTGATGTTCATCTCTTCCTTACAACTACGGAAGAGCATGCGCAAGGGGTGCAAGATTTATGTGATCCTTGCATTAAATGAAAAGGGATTAATGAAAGGTTTAGAACACCTTCTGGTGGTGAGAGAGTTTGCGAACGTATTTCTGGAGGAGTTACCTGGGATGCCGCCAGACAGGGAATTGGATTTCACTATAGACCTAAAACCAGGAACTGAACTGATAACGAGAATGCCTTATCGGATGTAAACCCCTGATTTACAAGAGTTGAAAATGCAACTGAAGGAGTTGCTGGACCTGAGACTGATACATCCTAGTGTGTCACCATGGGGTGCACCTGTTATTTTCATACAAAAGAAGAATGGGTCGTGGAGGCTCTGCATTGACTACCATCAAATGAACAAGTCCACGATCAAGAATCAGTATCCATTGCTGAGAATTGATGATTTGTTCGATCAAATGAAGGGCGCAATGGTGTTCTCAAAGATCGACTTGCGATTAGGATACCACTAGTTACGGATTAAGGAAGATGACGTCCCTAAGACTTCCTTTAAGACGAGGTTTGGACATTACGAGTTTACTATTTTACCGTTTGGACTGACAAATGCCCCAGGGGTATTTATGAGTTTGATGAACAGGGTGTTCCACGAGTACTTGAAAAAGTTCGTCCAAGTATTCATTGACGATATTTTGATCTACTCTCAGACGAAGGAGGAGCATGACGAGCACTTGTGCTTGGTACTACAGTGTCTGGAAGAGCACAAACTATATGGGAAGTTGTACAAATGCTCTTTTTATCAATCAAAGATTCACTACTTAAGGCATGTCATCTCTGACGAAGGCATCGTCGTGGATCCAGCCAAGGTCGAGGCTATTATGGAATGGCCTGCACTGACGAATGTCCCGGAAGTGCGTAGCTTCATGGGTTTAGCAGGATACTATCAATGGTTTGTCGAGGGATTTTCAAAGATAGCAAATCCGATCACAGAGTTGCAGAAGAAGAACAAGAATTTTTTTTGGACCAAGAAATGTGTGGAAGCATTTAAAAGGCTGAAGGAGTTGTTGACAACAACACTGATATTAAAGGTCCCTGACATGGACGTGGACTTCTTGGTATGCACCAGGGATGCTTTTAAGGATGGAAAATTATTTTAAAATGTAGAAACCTTAGCAAATCTTATTAATCCTTCATATGACAACTATAAAATGTTTGGCGATATTTTTGTAAAAATATTCAAATTTCTAATGATTTTATATAGTTTGTATAAAAGTGTGGCGATTTTTAAGGTAAAATAATTTTATCCTATAGAATTTGGGTGAGTTATTTTTAGAATAGCAAATAATTTTTTGGGAAAAACCATGGAAAATTAGCCCATGAGCGAAATTTAGCCCCTAAAATCATCCATGGTATGTACTAACGCATCCAAGGAAGGCTTAGGTAGAGTCTTGATGCAATACGGATGAGTGATCGCTTACATTTCGAGGAAACTGAGAAGGCATGAGGAGAACTACGCGATGCACGATTTGGAGTTGTTAGCCATCGTATATGCCTTGAAGGTTTGGAGACACTACCTTATTGGTCGAAAGTTTGATCTAAATATTGACCACTATGGACTACAACACATATTTACGCAAAGTGACCTAAACACGCGACAACGACATTGGTCAGAATTGCTTAGCGAGTATGACTTCGAGATTACTTAGATAAAAGGAACAGTGAACCGAGTGGAAAATGCATTGAGTTGGAGACCACACATATTTTCAACGATGCCTCTTCAGACGAATCTATGCGAAAAGATTCTAACCTTACATTGTGATGATGACTGGTACAAAGAGTTTGAGGGTTTTATCGGAAAAAACATAATGATTGTACCACGATTTGAAGGATTTTCATTTGATATCGATGGTTTATTGAGGTTTAAAAATCGGATCTACGTACTGCCGAACGACGAGTTGAGGATGTTAATCCTAAGCGAGGCTCATAGAGCAATTTACATGGCTCACCCGGGAGTCACGAAGATGAGGGCATACCTTAAACCCTTATTCTTGTGGAAGGGAATGAAGGCAGACATAGTCACCTATGTGGATAGATGTCTAGAATGTCAGTACGTAAAGGCTGAACATAAACACCCAGTAGGATTACTACAACCACACGCTATTCTGGAATCGAAATGGGAGGTTATCTCGATGGATTTTATCGTTGGATTTCCACTAATGTTGAGGAGACATGACTCAATTTTTGTAGTAGTAGACACTCTGACGAAGAGTACTCACTTTATTCCTGTGTGTACGACGTATCAAGCACGTGACATAGCTAGAGTTTTCATTAGTGAGATTATGAGGCTGCATGGCGAGCCTAAGAGGATTATATCCGATCGAGGATCGGTGTTTACTCAAGGATTTTGGATGAGTTTCCAAGAGGCCTTGGGAACCCAACTTAACTTTAGTATTGTGTATCACTCGGAGACTGACGGGCAGACCGAATGAATGAACCAAACCTTAGAGGACATGTTGCGCATGTACGTAATGGACCAACAAAAGCGTTGGGAAGAATTCTTGCCACTGGTGGAGTTCACTTACAACAATAGTTACCAGAGCACCATTAAGATGGCGCCTTTCGAGTTTCTTTATGGGCAACCGTGTCGGATGCCTTTGAGTTGGGATCGGCTTGAGGATAGGGTCCTGGTGGGACCAAAAGAAATCCAAGAAATGGAAGAGAAAATGCAAACAATAAGACAAAGGATTGAAGAAGCACAGGATTGATAGAAGAGTTATGCCGATGTGCACCATGTCGACCGTAGTTACGAGGTCAACGATCGAGTCTTCTTGCGGGTTAAACTGCATAAGAGTTCGATCAAGTTTGGTAAGGGAGCTAAACTCTCTCCTAGGTTCATGGGGCCTTTCGATATTGTGGAGAGAAAGGGGCTTGTGGCCTATCGACTAGCCTTGCCTGATTCTTTGTGGCGCATGCACGATGTTTTTCATGTATCTGTTTTGATACATTATATTAGTGATCCTACACATGTTATTGACATGAGTTCCTTACAGGTGACAGACAATTGGGTGCTCACAGCTGAGCCGATCCTCATCTTGGATCTTCGCGTTCGACAACTACAACGTTGAATGATAGAGAAGATCAAGGTCCAGTGGGAAAATTATAGTCTGAACTCGGCGACCTGAGAGGACACATATGATATGCGCCAACAGTTTCCATTTTTGTTTGATAGATAGACATATGATACTATGATACACTTTATTTCAGCATTTATACTGTGAAACTTCGGGACGAAGTTTAGACCAAGAGGGGGTGTATGTAACATCCTGCTTTGGTGCACTGAGTAAACTTATTCTTTGAGGACACTTGCTCGCAAGTGATCCAGATTATTATGCTATTAAAACTTTTGACTTTTATTATGAGACATTATGGGTTGATGACATGTTGTTTACTGCATTGACATAGACAGGTGTTATTGACTTGATTTACTAAGTGTGCAGGATTTTGGACCTCGAGGATGCAGAGGCATCGATGGAACCCCTTGGAATCTGGATCAAGTCAGGGAGTGTACCATTGGGGTTTGATTTTTTTACTGTAATATTAGTGCATCTGATTAGATGATATGATATGGATATGTTCTGACATGATTTTTTGATGATGCAGGCCGACAATAGCTTGTCGACCAGACTCACATGTAGAGTAAAGGGGTCACGCACGACTACCAGATATGTTGAGGGAGAGGTGTGGATAGAAACCCTACCACAGCCTACTAGAACTCCCGTTGTGGCTCGAACTGTAGGTTACCGTTTACCTAGTTCAAGAGGACCCATGATGTCATGAGGGTAGATTGCGACAGTCGCTCACGATGATTCTAAGGAGCATGCAATAAGGTCGGGGCTTTATTCCTTAGAGGCCCTTATTCTCCCATAAGTTCACCTGGCAGAATATTGAATCCAAGGGTTATTGATGTCTACCAAGTCAATCAAGAGGCGAGTGGCACCCTTGGAGCACGTAGTGCGTCCTAAAGGGCACGTCGCGCAATGGAAATAGATTAAGGCGAGTGGCACCCTTGGAGCACCTAGTGCGTCCTAAAGGGCACGTCGCATTGTTGATGATAGAGGAATGAACCTAGATGGCCTTAGGACAAATAACATGTTAAGAAATTTTTAAAACAAATTCCCTAATTAAATGTCGCCCTACACAAAAATTTAAGGTCTAAGTCTAAACTATGCTAGTGGTAAAATTTTATCTAGCTATAAAAAAAAATAATAATAATAAAAATAAAAACAACATAAATAATAATTATACTCTTTGTTAAATCTTGTAACACGAAGGGAGTAAGAAATTAAATTGATTCATAACAAAAAAAATTCTGTTGGATTAAAATTTAAAAAGGGAATTAATCATTTTATTATTTTATGATAATTTAATATATAAAATTAAAAGAGAAAAGGGAAAAGGGGTTAATCTCCACACCTGCCTTTTTGAGTTCTAAATAAAAAGGGGAAAGAGAGAAAATCTAAAATATTAGGAAACTAGGAAAAGAGGTAACATAAAAAGGGAAAAAGGGGAACTAGGGAGAAAAGCGGAAAGTCAAACTTAGTAAAGTATCTACCATTTAAGAGATTTCTAATTTAAACTGAACTAGCAATTTAATAATAGGGAAAGCCATTAAAACCTGTAAGAGAATTTGGGGACACCTAGGAGTGATTCTAAGAGTAACTCTAGGTGGGTGAGGGAAATAAAGTTAATTAATTAATTAAAGAAATTAATTTATGGAGGAATGAAGGGGATGGGTGACACTTGTACGAGGAGGATTTTTGGGGAATTTAATTTTAAAAACTTAATTAAACGAGATTTTAGGAAAGTAAGGAACCACAAAACTTTATATAATGAAGGGAGGATATGGAGGTTGGGGATCTTCTGTTTACGTAATGTTACACTGCAGAAATATCTTCTTGACTGACTTAACTCAGTGAGGAGTGGTAGCTCGACCTTGCAAGGCGAGCTGGGAGCTAGTCGAAATCTTTGGATAGTGAGTGTGTGGCCCCTTTGCGGCTCGGGGGGCTAAGGGGAAGAAGAGTACCCCTAGCATTGACTGTGAGGTACCTATGAAGTCTCGATGGTCGACGAGCAGGAGTTGCATAGAGCGCGTAGGATGTTATTCAGAGTGGGAAATCAGGCAATGATATGCTCTCTTCATTTTGTATGGTAGAATGTATTAGGTCTTATGTTTGGATCTGCTTATCTAATGGATAAGTAAACTGTTTTTTTTTTTAAATTGATGACTGAAACTTTCCTTAGCCTCACTCGATGGTTGTTGACTCCCATGGCCTTCCTTTTCCCGCATGTCTTGACCACCTTGTTGTGTTGATTGTGACCTTCGTGGTTGTTTAGCCTTCTTCCCTAGCTCACCAATCCTCACCTAAGCAGTCGACCAGGAGAATGATCTATGGTCGTCGCCTTAGCATTAAAATACCTATGGATCTCAATGCCCTGCTTTTCTGTATGAGGATGGTGAGCGAAGGACGAACCGGTTAGCCGGCTATCTTTAATGTTTGTCCCTGGCTGATTGTTGATTCCGCCATTTGGAAACAACCTCTGTGTGTGGATTATTTGGTGTCCTGGTTGGTTTTCTCTATGCCTTGACTGATAGAACCCCTACAATCATTCCAGGACCCTTCCCATTGGATCCTTGCATTCCTCTTACTGATATCTGCGTTGCTTTGGTATTTTGGCAATGGAAAAAAAACTTTTTTTATATTTGTTATTCCTGTTTGCGTTGTTTTGGTATTCTGGCATTGGAAAAAAACATTTTTTTATTTGTTTTTCCTGTCTGCATTGTATTGGTATTCTGGCAATGGAAAAATGATTTGATTCTCTGTGTGCATTTTTATATTTGGTATCCTGGAATGGAAAAACGTTTTTGTGTTTTTCTTGTCTGCGTTTTTCCCCTTGGTTACTACAGTAATTGCTTATTATTAATGATAGGAAAAACGTAATTCCCTTATGGTGTGTGGTGTAATGATCCCAAGACAAATTCTTTCTTGGAATCACTAACTACTACTAATTTATTGAGTTTTTAAGTGCATACAAGATTCATCAACACATGGAGATCACAATATATTCAAGATGTAGAAGCACAAGCAAAGATCTTACCTTTTTATTATGAGCAATGTAAGATCAATACAATAGATGGTTGATCTGGCATAAACCTCAGATGGCCGTACAAGAAATAGATATGAGTTGCTACAAAATGCTCCCGAAAATACAAAATGAGCCTCCAAAGGCTGGATATACAATGAAGACTAAATCAAGCAGATTTGCCACGTCCTGATAGAATGCTGCAGCCCTGAATAATTATGCCCTGCTACCAAAAGTGTCTAATCATCCTGAGAATGATGCCAAATGATAGATCGGGCAACTGCAAGGAAAACCCATATGCCCAAATTCCCAAATCCACTCTCAAACTCCGTAGATCTGAATTCTCCACTGAATGGTGTGCCCCACTAGATGACTGAAACCCTAGCTGGATTGACCCTGATGAAGGAGATCTCCAAATGATCTAAAACTCTCCAAGAATATAGATCGGGTGATGGTAAGAACAACCCAGGTGCCCGAATCTCCAAGATCCCTCTCAATCGATGTAGATCTAAAATCTCCACTGAATGGTGCACCCCACTGGATGACTGAAACCCTAGCAGGTTTGTCCCTGATGAAGGAGGCCTCCAATTGCTCTGAAAATCTCCAAGAATATAGATCGGGCTATGAGAATCCCGTGGGAGAAGTTTCAGGCTCAGATCTCAAGCAGATCTCCCTAGATCTGAATTTTACTCAATCACAGGATGTCCCCTATGGCTCCCAGACGTCGCAATCTGCAGACAAATGTAGAATGATGATAACCCTCCAGAAAAGCCCTCAAACTGATGGTCCTGCCCCTGCAAACAAAACCCAACTGTCGAATGGCCCTAGGCCCTCTGGATAAGCTGGATTGAACCTCCTTCGATAAACTGGCTCTGATACTAGAATGGTGTGGAGGAGTCTTTCATCCCCAAGACCAAGTTGTGGAACAAGGTGAGTGGATATTTCACCACTGAGTTGCTCCCAAAGGTTTGTACAACAACCCCCAAACTGAATGCTCAAGAGCAATAGCAAATGCTAATCCAAAACCAGAATGAGTAATAGGTGCACCCCAGCCTCTTACTTATACTTTTTCTTCTAATTTTCTGTTGAGTTAGGTTAACTCCCAGGGTTAATCTTCTATTCTTCTGTTGAGTTATCTATTACTCCTTTATCCTTTCCCTTTCTTAAGTCAACTTAAAAATATAACTTTTAACTTCTTGACTTTCCCCCCTTCAGTGTGAGACTATGACCTAGTGGGGGTGCCCAGGCCACTGAGTCTCCTCCTCACCTCTCTAAGAGGTGGGGGACATTACATGTGGTCACAACGATTTGTTTATTATACAATGACGGAGAAGAAAAATGAAATACCCTTCTGGTGTGATGGCACAACGAATTTCTTGTTATTTAATGACAGGAAAAACAAAATCCCCTTCTAGTGTGATGGCACAATGAATTTCTTGTTATTTAATGACAGAAAAAACAAAATCCCCTTCTGGTGTGATAGTACAACAATTTTCTTGTTATTTAATGACAGGAAAAACGAAATCCCCTTCTGGTGTGATGGTACAACGTTTTGTTTATCATTTCATGACAGAAAAAAGGTAATTTCCTTCAGGTGCATTTTGCACCACGATTTTTCCATCTAAAATTGTAACTGTGTTGTTGTAGAATTCACCCATGATTTTATCCATTTAAATCACAACTTTACTTGCTGGAATGACCACGTTTTTGATAATCAGAAGTTGACTGTGTTGCTGTAATTGCCACATTTTTGCTTCTAAGGATTGACATAAATTGTTGTTGAAATGCCCATGATTTTCACCCAATAAATGTGACTGAGTTGTTGTTATTTTCCCAGGATTTTGGTTACCCAGATTTTTATTGTTACCCAGATTTTACTACCACAACCTCTACTATCACAAATCTACCTCCTTGTTATTACCGCGACTTGGCACCACGACTTTATTCCGGCAATGAAATATTATTATTTCCAAATAGGAATTTCATTGATGGCACTTCATTTTAAATGTACAACCACTGGCTTGATGGCATCACAAATGAAATTCTGGCACTGTAATTTTTATTTCTAACAAGTGTGAATTTATACTTCGTTTACTGTTACACAGATTTCATTCATACTGTTACACCGATTTTATTACCATGACATACCATTAAGGATGGTTGTGTTTACTTCCTTAAGGACCACGTTTTGCCATCAATATGTTGATTGAGTTGTTGTAGTATGACCGCGAGTTGATCCTTCAGTGGTGGTATTGTCCTTCCTTCTCCGGCAATTGAGTGTACCCAGCGTTCTCGCTGCAAACATTAACTGCTACAACGATGTTGTTAGTCCATCGGTTTCCTTCTTTATGTGAATAGACATTTAGATATTGATATAGTTATTATAGATAGACAACATGTGCAATTAATTGTTTACCAGTGTCAGATTTAGCATTCTACTTTGATATAGCTAATGTGGTTATAGATATCTTTAAGTGATAGTTAGATTGTAATTTGGGGATTATTTTAGAATTTCCCATTTAGATTATGATTAATGGTTAAATGAGATTAGTGAGTATTTCCCCAAGTAGAGATTAAGCTTGCTAAATTAAGGAAATACCATATTAATTGTCAATGTCATATAATTTGATTAAATGTATTACTTTCAAGGCAATACTATAATAGTATAGTGAGTAAATGTTATATCTCTTTCAATCCAATCACCGTGTTATGATCTAAAGTTTAATGGCTAGCCTCTGATACTTTCTCTACTGATCATTTAGTGGAATGACCAGTTCTACTGGTTAAATGTTATATAGTAAAAAGTGTTAATGTCTTACATGTCATTCCCAACCATGATTGCATTAAGGATTAAATTGATGGTACGTTGATGACCCAGCTATGATTTAGACTTGCTCACTTGATACAATTTTAAATGTTAATTTAGATTGGCGTACATTGACCTAATTACAATTAGACTTGTTGATTTTTATGTTAATATAGAATTGTAATTTATGGACTAATTGAATTTGACTTACTATTGGGTGAGTAACCGATGTTAAACACGATCGTCAGTTGGACTATTTTAGACGTGATTAATGGTTGGGTTGTTGGCGAAGTCATTTTTAGCTTGTGTTTCCCGTTGAGGGTGTTGTTGTTTATTATAAGTAATGTTTGTACTTGGTTATTTGCTCACTGTAAGGGTTCTAGTTACTTGTGTAATGAATTTTGGGTGCATTGGTTTGTTAGGATGTTTGTCTTTAGATTAGTAGGCTTGGTCTACTTGTGTTGGGCGGGATGTAGACACCTCCTTGTTCCTCAGAACAGTCACTAGTCTTGAGACCTTAATGGTCAAAATCGATGGGAACCTGGGCTTGAGCGTTGCTTATGTGTCCTGGAGGTCCTAATCATTGCAGGGTAGGACGGGTGGGTAGTCTTCATCGATTGAATGTCGTACATTGCTTCCAGGTGCTTGATGTTCTTTTATGTTAGGTTGTTATGTTGTTGTTGCGTGAGTCGCATGCTTTGTGTTCGTCGTCGTGTTGTAATGTTGAGTATCATGTCATTATTACCTTTCTACACACACACAAAAAAAATAAAAATTTAAGGGTGCTTTTACCGGTGATACATCGTAGGAGTCGTACTAGAAGAAGGGATGTTACACAACCCCAACTCACACAAAAAGGGACCAAGTGGAGATGGTCTCCCTCAGGACAACCATTCCAAGCTGCAACACAAGAAGGGAAATGAAAAGACAAAGAAGGATAGAGGGAAATGGTGTGAGTACCTTAAAATCCCTTGGCACAACACCGAAGAATGTCACTCAAAGTAGTCCCTCATGGCCAAAATAAAGGCTTTTTAGTCATAGCCTAATTCTAATTCTGAATCAAATCCTGAAGGAGGAAAGTGGATTATAGATGTTGAAGCTAGTGCCACTTTTTCTACCACCAAATTTCAGCCAACCGAACCAGAAGAACCAGAGGAAGGGGAACACCTCTTTCACTTGAATATGTGGGTAAGGGGGCTTCGCTTCATTTCATTGTCTATAGAGGTAGTCATAAGAACCTGATTTCATCATAGGTTGTCAAGCGGTTGGACCTGCCAATAACACCGCACCCACAACCCTACACCATCGGATGGCTTTGCTAAGGACTAGATTTGCATGTCATCCAACAGTGTCATCTTCCCTACAACATCAAGCCTTTCAAAGATGAGGTATTGTGTGATATTTCTCCCCTTGAAGTTTTTGATGTTCGTTTAGGACAACCATATTTGTGGAAGCATCATGTTGTGTATGAGTCTATACCCCATAGTGTTATTATTACTTTGGTTAGAAAATTGTACAGGATACCAGAGGTAGAGCTGCTTACTTCTATTTATTTAATATCTACTAATCAATGCAGTAAGCTCATCTCACAGACCATGAAGTTCATCTTCTTTGTTATCCATGCTCACAGTAAGCATAAGGTCATCGCCACATCCATAGCCTCTACACAGAGCCTCTCTTTGTAGCAAAAGAAAGTCAATGATATCGTGGAAGAATACAGAGGCATATTCTCCTCACCTATAGGGGTACCAAGAAATTTCCAAGTCAAGCATCCAATTGATATGTCCCCCAACACACCTCTACCTAATGGACCAATCTATCGTCGCTCGCTGATGGAAAATGACGAAATCAGGTTTCAAATCAAAGAGATTCTTCAAAAGGGGAACATCAGACCCAACTCCTCCCCTTGTGGAACCCTGATTGTACTGGTGCATAATAAGGACAAGACTTGGTGACTTTGCATTGATTACAGAGCCTTAAACAAAATCACAGTCAGGAACCCTTATGCCATTCCTAGGATTGATGAACTTCTTGACCAAATCAAAGGGGAAAATTTCTTTATCAATATTGACCTAAAGTTTGGCTACCACCATGTTACCATTGAACCAACTGATGTATGGAAGACAACCTTCAAATCTAAAAAATGTCTCTTTGAATGGTTAGTCGTGCCCTTTGGTTTAACAAATGCACCAACCACTTTCATGAGGTTGACTGATGATGTATTGAGACCCTTCACCAACTCCTTTGTGGTGGTATATTTGGATTACATCCTGATCTTCAACAGAACATGGGAGGAACACATGCAGTATATTCAATAGGTTTTGAGCACTCTACGGCAGCACAAGCTATGTGCCAAGGAAACATGATCTTTTGGCATAAACAAGGTCCAATACTTAGGCTACATTATTGATGAGAATGGGGTACATGTTTATCCATCTAAGATCCAATTCATTCATGATTGGACAACCCTAACCACACTAATCGAGTTTCAGACCTTCTTGGTACTAGCCAACTTGTACTGACGATTCGTATTGGGATTCTCCCATATTGCATGGGCCCTCAGCCAGGTGGCCAAGGGCGGTGGAAAGGCCAAGTTTGTGTGGGGAAAGGAACAACAATGAGCTTTTGATGATCTGAAGCATCGCTTATGCTCAGCACCAGTACTCTCCTTGCCCTATCTGCAACAATCGTTCAAGATTGAGACTAGTGCATCTGACTATGTTGTGGGCACAATTCTCACTCAACACAGTCATCTGATGGCATACCATAGTGATACACTCTCATATATTATTCAAAAATACCCCACCTATGACAAGGAAATGTATTCCATTGTACAAGCCTGTCGTCAATGGAAACATTACATTCTGGGAAAAGAGATGATCATCCACACTGATCACAAGTGTCTGTAGTTCATACAGACAAAGGGGAAATTGCAGAACGACCATCATCAAAAGTGGTCCACCTACCTATAACAGTTCCATCTCAACATCAAGTATAAGATAGGTATCTTAAATTATGTCTCATACTGCCTCAGTCGACCTCCTGTGGTTGTGCTCACCACTGTGCTCTATTCTCATGGACATGAAGCATTTGAGTGGACCCAACTTTATCAGCAAGATCTAGACTTCGCCACCACCTATCAACTATTGGGTACATGTGTGTCTGTCACCAATTTTCACATTCAAGACAAAATCTCACGCCACCTGGTCCATCTCTGTGTTCCTACAAGCGAGCATGCAAAGATGATTTGGTAAGCCCACTATAATCGGATGGTAGGATATTTTAGCATGTAGAAAACTCTGGATATTCTTCAGAAACATTTTTATGGGCCAAAATTTCGACAGGATGTCAACAATTATATCATATATTTCACTGCCTATGCCATTGCCAAGCCAACCATCAAGAATCAAGGCTTATATACGCCTCTTCCTACTCCCGAGAATCCTTGTGAATCCATCTCAATAGATTATATGTCGGGCCTACCATCCACCAAGCAAGGAAATGACTGTGTATTTGTGGTCGTTGATCATTTTTCGAAGATGGCCATCCTCACAGCCTGCAAGAAGAATATCAAAATGGCAGATACTACCAAGATATTCTTCGAACGAGTGTGGGTCCACTTTGGGATACCACAGACCATCATCTCTAACCGTGACAATAGGTTCCTCAACACATTTTGGTCGAGTCTCTGGTCACTTTTGGACACCAAGCTCACAAAATCCACTGCTTTCCACCCCGAAAAAGACATCCAAATAGAGGTCGTTAATTGGATGATTGTGCAAATCCTACGCATGTACAATTCTAAGAATCCTCGTACATGGGATGAGACTCTCCCCTATGTTCATCATAGTTACAACAGAGCTCTCCATAGCTCCACCGACCATATCCTATTTCAATTGGGTTTGGGATTCCAACCCTTGGGACCCATTGATGTTGCACTTCCTCTTGACACCACACAAAAAGACTCTTCCCATGATTAGTCTGTGATAAAAAACGCCACCAGATTCATTAAGCGGATTCAACACATCTGCCAACAGGTCGAGGAGATTTTGTATAAATCCAATGCTAAGTACAAGCAACTCCATGATCAACACAAGGTACCAAACTAGTTCTAGGTGGGCGACAAAGTCTAGTTACATTTATAGAAGGAGCATCCCATCGGGCCCCATTGGAAGCTCTACCTGCTTAGCTATGGGCCTTACATTATAACCAAGGCTGTGGGTAGCAATGATTTTGAGAAAAACACTCCATCCTTCCTTGTCCTGCATCCAATGTTCAATGTGGACCTCCTTTGACCATACTTTCCAACATTATTGGACACCTCAGAGATCGCAGAACAACTGACACCCACATAGATCAACCTCGACTACATGGAACAAGCATCCACTGATCAGATAGTGGACACACAGATCGAGGGAACTCGCCAATAGAGGATCCAACTATTCTAGGTTGTCAAGGTAGGGCAACTCCTACACCAAGGCAAGTGGATCAACCAAGGCCAAATCCAGTAGAAGTTTCCTCACATGATCGGGGAAATCAATGCAATGGAGACCATTTATTCCTAAGGTGGGAGGATTGATTCAGGTGGATATTGGTGGCCATCCATCTATTCTAGTTGGCACCTCTTATCTATTTTTATTCAACATGTTCTTATGTACTTATTTGTGATTGTGGGTTCTACACTTATGGGGATGTCTGAATCTCGACACATCCTCCAAGTGGATACTGTTGGCCTCTCGCCTAATCCAACTAGTTTATTTTGTATTTTTTCATGTCAGTACATCTTGTTGTACTTCCAGGGCCATTTTGGGGCCGTAAACATTGTTTTTTTGGATCACGATAGTCAAACTATAGACATAGTCAAATATTGATGGTGAAATGTGTATTTCTTTGAAAGACCTTTCCAATGGGCTATCACGCACCTAAAATGGAGGTCGTATGCAAAAGTCACGACCCTGGGAAGTTGAGGTACTAACTTACAACAACTTACCCATAGGGGCACACATGAATTTTGGTGTTTCGCCTTCTAGGGTTAGCTTTTTGGATGTCTAGGGTTTTTGCATTCATGAGTAATATAAAAAAGGCCTTTAGATCCTCATTGTAATCCATTCAACTCGGATGGATGCGCGTAGTAGCCACATCTCTTCTCAGAGATAGCTACCACCATTCGAGCAAGTCTTTCAATTTTGCAGTTTTACAGTTTCAACCTATTTCATTATTCAATAGAAGATATTGTTCACTGGATATCTGTGTTATTATTCATGTCTTTGTGTTTATTGTATTCAATCTGTTAATCAGTTCATTCCACTCCTAAAACTGGATCAAATTTGTAAGTTACAGAAAGAAAAATTTGAAAAAGGCATGGCTAGTACATCTTGCTACAGGAACAAAAAGGAAGATTACAAATCCTTTTAAAGGTTGTAAACTTAATATGAATGGCTTTAAAACTCTAATATATTTGAATATTTTGTAGGTAAGATCATATGATGTATTAATCGGTATGGACTGGTTAGAAAAATATAAGGTAATTCTAAACTATTGTGATAAAATATTTACTTATGTAGATAATGGTAACCTTATTAATATCAAAGGAATACGAAGAACCATTAGTATTAAGAATATATCAGATCTACATATTAAAACATGTGTTCATAATGGATGCAAAGTATTTCTTGTTCATGTAATAGATAATGAAAAAGAAGAAAGTAAAAAGGATATAGAAAACTTCCCTATGTTGCAAGAATTTCAAGATGTATTTCAAGAAATTCTTGGATTACCTCCTAAGAGAGAGATAGATTTATCCATAGACTTATTACCAAGAGCGGTGTCAGCTTCAAAGGCTCCATATCGGATGAATATCCTGGAACTTAATGAGTTAAAATATCATCTTCAAGAGTTATTAGAAAAAAATTATATTTGACCAAGTGTATCTCCTTGGAGAGCACCGGTAATATTTGTCAGGAAGAAAGATGGAACCTTACGACTATGTATAGATTATCGAAAAATTAATAAAATGATAATTAAAAACCAATATCCTTTACCTTGTATTGATGATCTATTTGATTAAGTACATGGGGAAACACTATTTTCAAAAATTGATTTACAACCAGGATATCCTCAAGTAATAATTAAAGATGAATATATATACAAACCATATTTTAGAACAAGATATGGGCATTATGAGTTTGTAGTAATACCCTTTGGGTTAACAAACACCTTAGCCTCATTCATGTGTTTAATGAATAGTATCCTAAGTAAATACTTAGATAAATTTGTAATTTTCTTTATTGACGACATAATAATCTACTCAAGGAATGAACAAGATCATGAAGAACATTTAATAATAGTTCTACAAATATTAAGAGAACATAAACTATATGCTAAATTTAGTAAATGTGACTTTTACAAGGACAAAATTCAATATTTAGGACACGTAGTTTCCAAACAAGGAATAGTTGGGTACCCTGAGAAAATAAATTCATTATGGACTAGCCAATTCCAAAAGATTTTTCAGACATAATATCATTTATTAATACTAATAAGAAAAAAAAAATATCTTGAAGTTCATTTCCAATCATCTCATCTTGCTATGATCCAGCATGCCTTTAATGCAATATTCTCTTTATTTATCTCCTATTATTTTTGTGTGGATCCATCATAAATTTGAAAACAAAACTTACAACAAAAGTAACATCCGGCCTCGTAATTGCAAGGTACATAAGACTACCAACCAATCTCCAAAAATTCCTTGCATCAATGATACTTCTCTCATCTTCTTTACTAAATTTTTCATCTTGTGCTAATGGAATTGCTACTTTTTTGTAGTTCTTCATTTTGAATTGCTTTACTATTTTTAAGGCATACTTTGCTTGAAAAATCAAGATACCCTAAGGAGATTGATATACCTCCAATGCATTAATTTGAACCTAGACATATTGAATTCTTCTATCACTTCTTCATTGAATTCATGCATAATGTTCGAACTACTACTTGTAAAAATCAAGTCATCTACACATAAAAAAAGAATAACAATCAAATAGTTTCCTTATGATCTCCAATATTCACTAAAATTTTCACTATCTCATCATTCTTTCTTATTGCATGTCATATGATTGGAGCATTTAAAATCAAGGAACAAATCATCATCCTATAACTTCTTTTCCATCTCACAAAGAAACATATTAAGTACATAGTAATGCTCACCTTTATCTGAAGTGAAAATTTCCTTCTTGTTTTCTATGTGGATTTTCTTTCAAAATGTCCAATCCTATTGCAACATATATATTGAATATGCCTTTTATTTGCTCGACCATGTCCATGACCTCTTCCTCTTGAATTATTAGGTGGCTCCTCCTTTTTCTCTTCAGGACTATGGGTTTCATTACATGTTCTTCTCCAACTTTTGTCTTTCTTGCATAAGCATGATATAAACTTTATATAATTTTATCCAATCTACTTTCATGAGATAACAACTAACTTAGTAGGTTTTCAAACTTCATCATTGTCAGATCTTTGATTTAATGTATTGCAATAAATACTATATTTTGATTTCAATGATAAGGATCTAAGTATATTTTCACAACTGACCTAATCTGTAATGGTCTCTACAAGGGTACACAATTGATGAAAAATGTATTGAACTTAAATATTTTGTAGCTATCTTCTCACTATCCTTCATTTGAAGATTCTCAAATTCTTTTTGGAAATTTAAAAATCAAACCAATTTGATATTATTTGTATCATGTAATCCCAATGCAACATGTCCCAACATTCTTTAGCATTTTTATTAGAACAATTTTAGGAAAAAGGTTCTCTTTTAGAGCACTTTGGATTAAAAAATTCACTATGGTGTCCTTCTTATCCTCTCTATTACCATTTCTCTCTTGTATTGTTCATGCATTCCAAGCTTGGGCCTCATCATGACCAACTTGAATTGTATCCCACACATATAAAAATGCCATTAATTTCTAGATTTTGAATGCACAATATTAGTAGTGATTCTTAATTAAATGAAGGAAAAAGTATTGAAATATTTGTTATTTCTATTGATTCTTCTCTTAATATTTAGAAGTTAAAAACCTGTAATTAATAACTAAAATTTGGATCTCTTAATGTAACCAACTGAAAAGAAAATGACACTATATTTATTGTAAGTTAAAACTATTATTATGATGAAAGATAAATCAAAACTTATATTACCAAAAATAAGAATTCACAACATAAAAAAAAACTAATACTACACATTAACAATATTCTTCTTTTCTTTCTTCTTTAACTAAGGAAACCATAGACATTAACAAATGATGTAATGAATGAAGACAGGGAGAGCGTTCTTCAAAGGACGTATCCTATGGAAGGTCACTTTATGGGTTCTATTCCCATCTATGTAACAATTACTACATGGAAATTAAATACAGTACATGCTTAACTGATACCTCTATATATCAGGAACATGAAAAAGGAGTTTAAGTTTTTCTACAATAATTCAAGTCCAATAGATATTGTCGAAACCAATAGATATTTAGTATAAATGATGTAAAAGAGTTTTTTTAATTTAAACACTAATGTTTTTACAATTTGTTGTTTTAGGAAAATTTTAGGAGATAAATTTTTTTATTTGATTAATTTTTCAGTTTTATTTTTTATTTTTTAGTGATTTAAAAGATTTCCAAATTTTTCAAAAATCATTCACACAATTTTTTTTGGATAAAATTAATATACTTAAAAAATAACATTTTTTTTAAACTGTAAATTCCTTATAAATCTAAATATTTTTATAAAAATATCATTAAATCATTTTCATTTTAAAAATTAATAAAATTTATCAAAAATTTCACACTTTTAAATATAAATTTAAAAAAAATTCATAATAAAATTTGTTTATTCCCAAAATAATATAAAATAATGTAAGATTGTTTAGCTAATTCTTACATTGCTATGATTCAATGCTTTTATATATATATATATATATATATAATTGAAAGTAAACATTTTTTTATTCACGGTTGTTTTCTTCAGATCTGTTCCAGTCGACCATGCACTCTGTTCTCAGGAAATCGACCACAATGAAGGTATCAGTTAACTTACTTCTTCGACTGGGGATACGAACCACACTTGGCTTCAGTATGTCGTTCGATTTATTTAATGCAGGTTCAGAGCGCACTAAACAATACCCATCAGATCAGGGATGCCAACGATCTTCTAGGAAATTGGCGCTTTAGTCGAATAGTCCACAACTTTACAATACAAACTATTAGATGCGACCATTTAATGCACAATCGACAAGCCAGTCGATGCTTTAGTCGACCATTCAACGCTGCTTCAGTCAGACATTCGATTCTTTACACATACTTCCACAACAAAGCTATAAAACTTATGCTGTAAACTGTTCTAGTAGCCATGGTCTTCTAGTGTGTGAACAATCCAACCACCCATAACAACAACAAAAAAATATTATATTTCACTATTTACCTCAACAATTTTTTTTTTATATCATATCTCTATATATATTGAAGGTAAAAATTCATATTAACCCAAGCATCTAGAAGAATCAAATTTTTGTAACTACAAATATTTATATAAATATTTTAAGTGCAAACATTTTTTTAAGTTTTACACTTTAAAAGACATTACACTCTAAAAAAAAATTGCATTTTCAAAGATTTAATCACTCTTAAAAATTTATAGATGTGAAGTTAAAATAAATCTAGAATAATTTGTATAAGTTATAATTTAAACTTTTTATTAATTTTTCTTTTTTCAACTATTCAAAGTAACACCAAAAAACTAGTTATTTTGATCTAATTCAATTAGAATTAATTTTAAATTAATAAAATAACAAATATTATTTTTATTAAAATTACAAAATAAATACTTTTAAATTATTCTTCTAACATTAAAATTAATTTTAGACAAAATAATCATTAGAAACACTCCAAATGAAATTATACAACCTAACATTTCAATACATTGAAAAAAAATATGTCTTGACTATTTAGACATTACAAAATCACTATGGAAAACTTGAAAAATACAAACGTTTCAATACATTGAAAAAATTATGTTATAACTATTTAAGACATTACAAAATCACTATGGAAAATTTGAAAAACAAAGTCTAACTTTATAAGACACTATAAAATAACTATTATTGAATATGGAAAATTTGAGGATCAAACTTTAACCAAAAAAATAAAAAACACTATTAATAAATATGGAAGATTTAAAGATCCAACTCTAACCTTTATTAGTGTAATTTATATAATACATTAATAATTTTTTTATAATTTTTTTTATTTTTTTATCATCATGGAAAAAAAACAAAATAAAAACTTATAACGTATTTGATTTTATTTAATAGTTCACTAACCTAACCTACATGATGTAGAATATAAATATATTTTATAGTTTTTTATTATATATATATATATATATATATGTTTGATTAATTGAATGTAATTTTTTTGTGCATTCATTTTAAAATGAAAATAAATTTATTTATTATAAAATAGATTTGTATTTTAGTTTTAATTGGGAAAGTTATTCCTATTCACATTATTTTAGTAAAGGGAGATTAATTTTTGTTATTTTATTAGAAGAATATTTAAGAGATGATCACATTTTTATGTCATTTTTAATGATGATAATGATTAGAATAAATGAAGATAAATAATTACTTGAAACTATTTAGAATTTTATTTTTATATTGGAAAAGTATTAAAAGAAGTGTTCCAAAATGATTATAGTTTTGTTCATTTAAAAGGTCATGAAGGTTAGTAGTATGACAAATATTTTGAAATTGAGATCTAATCTAGTTATGACATCCTTCTTAGTGTCACGAAAGTTACACACTCTTTCATCCCAAAGTGTTTTGAGAATTGACCATCATCCAATTTCACTATGGAGCTCATGAGAAATAGTTTGTATTTTAGCAATGCTTACTTTCCTCTTTTCACTTGTCAAAATAGATAGACAATTTTGATATTCCAGATTAGAGTTGATTATCTCTTTATAATATCTTAATTTTCTTTTTCCCTCTAACTCTAATACCACATTTTCCCAAATTTTAATGTAACAATTTTTTAATATTATACTTACTATACAATATGCTTTTGTTTCCCTTGTTACTTAATAGTTTAATCAAAATTGAACATATTTTTTCCAAGATTATAAGATTAAAATTATAAGATTAAACATGCTTGTGCCATACCCACTTGAGAGAAAAGTAATTTTAACTGGAGTTTGAATTATTACATATTATAAAAAAAATTCTAGTTAAACATTAAAAAAATCATCCACATGCTAAATGCTCAATTAGATTTATTCTTTAAAATAAATCAAATTTAAAATAACGGTCCATGTTTACAATGTCAAAAATATGTAGGTAAGTCTGTTTGCACAGTAGCATTTTTGTAGAATTGGATAATTCAGTAGAATATATATATTTAATACTTTTAATAAATTAATAATATGCTAAATCAATTTATTCAAAAACACATTTCAAAAGCATATTTAATAAATTAATAAAGTGCTGAATCAATTTATTCAGAAACACATTTAAACTGTATATGCCAAAAGAACATAGAGTACATATAATTGGGATGATCACGTAAATCACATACGAGTTATGATGGAATACGATTAGAGAATTTTATTTTTCTTCAATAGATATTAAATTCCATTCCAACCAACAATGGCTGCACTTTAGGGTATGTAAGGACTTTATTTGTGCCATGACGCTTGCCTTCTCACATTTAGCTCATCTCATGCAATTGAAATGACTTAGATATATTATTGGATTCCAATTTTTAAAGCTCTTTGTCGAGCAGGCATGTTGTGTCAATCAATGTGTATATTTTGGTCAAACTTGATAAAATGGGAGACTAGAGTATAATATAGAAATATTCAAAATTGTTCGTTAAATACTAGCAAGATCACATAATTTATGACTCATAAATTCTGAAAGGCTATAATAGTTAAAGAAAGATTTTAAAAACAGTAATTATAATTTTAAAACTTAACTATAAACTTTACATGTAACTCTAACTCCAAAACAGTGAAAGAAAACGCTAACTATAACCCTAAAGTGATTTTCTCCTTTGCTAATGGTCCAGGTGAATTCATGCTCTTTGTCCTTGTCCCTATCATTTAATCTCCTTGTTCGAGGCTCTTTCTGCCCAATTCTTTGTCCTTGTCCTCTTTGAATTCAAGCTCGCAGTGAACTGCCGAGCGTTATTGATACCTTCGTTGCCTTATTCTTATTTTGGCAATGCCACCCAAATCATTAGCGCCAAAGTCACAGCTGGGGAGCTGTTGGCCTGTGATATATGTTCCGCAGTGTGGTTGCTGAACCACATCATATCGCCACACCGCGATGGAAACATCAGGAAGTTGGATAGAACGAGGTAGGTGGGGATGAAACGCTCTACATTTATTAAGAAAATGAAACATTCTTAATTTTAAAGGTTAATCATTTAAACTTGGCAATCATATGGTGCTATAGTAATTTCTTAATATGATTAGGTAAATGTTAAAATGTAAACACCTTAACTGATGCATTCAAACATAGAAGGAAGTTATGAAGAGTAAATCACATTCATTGATTTGGGAGGACGGCTAAGAAGATATCAACATCTTCAATTGTTAGCCATCAAATTAGAATTACACCTCCCCCTTCATCACACCCCCCCTTCATCACACCATCATCAACTTGNTTTTTTTTTTCAAGCTTACCTATAACCATGCTCTGGGTTTTCTCGGATTACGTGCACCAAGTTTTCTCAGATTAATTGTAACCATGCTCTGGGTTTTCTAGGATTACCTTCAACTATGCACCAGATTTTCTCGGATTACCTGTAACCATACTTTAGACTTGCTTTCAATTACATGTGTGACTCACATTATAATATGGTCATGAATCTATTTTATTTCACACAACTTTACCTACATTCGTTAATCATCCTATCGCAGTTGCAATATAATGATGGAAATACCAATCTCTTTTGTGTCCGTCTTCTCTATCCTTAATCATTCATCTTTAATTTTCATAACCAATTTTCATTATACATTTGATGTTTCTTGTTAGAATAGCTAATTCTAACAATGAAACTATATTGAATTAGCTAGAGTCAATACATTTATAATTCTCGATTCAAAAACATCTTCAACAATATGACCAAAGATTTACCTCCTTTATGAAGTGACACTTTGACACTTCTTCACTGGCAACCACAACATACACCTTGCAACAAATTTTACTTAAGATTTTTCTTGGATGTTAAGTCCAATGAATAAACATATTCTCTACAACAAACCATATCCGTGAAGCTGGGGTCCTTCCATTATTGTTGTAATATGTTGCAACGTCTGTATCCAACAGTTGGAGAAGATAATCCTTTATCCATTCTATCAGAGCGTAGCGTGAATGCATCCAAACCCTGATTTGCCAAATAAAAATAAGAAAATCCAGAGATGTTCGCCCTCTGGTGTGCAAGGTTCAGGGACAAACCGAGGGGAAGAATATTGTGGAAATTACAAACAAACGGAAATTTTTCAAGATCGGCCAGATTTCATAAAATTCTTGCAGCAGGTGTCTTGGACGAACAAGATTGGTCCGTTGTGGATTGCATTCCTTCTAGGAGTGTTACGCATTTGACTTCGTGCTCTGCAAGTCTCGGTTTCCTCTCCAAGAGCATCGATCCATCGCATCCCCTCATCTAGTTTGTGGATCGATCCCGCGACGTCTCTCACGGCCAATGCAACTTGCAATCCTGGTATTCAATCATTCTTTCTACTCGCCCTTTTGACCATCAGTCCTACCGCGACATAGCTTGACACATAACAAAAATTTGGAATCTGAGCTGCAAAAATTTCTCCATCTTTGCGTTACTACGGTGGTTAATTTAGTCTTAAGTCTGCGTGCCCTACATTATCAAACATATTAGATAAATAGGAATTATATATCCCAACATGTATACATATACTAAACTAGCTCTGATCTACATTTGAATCCAAATGACCTAAAAGTAGTACAGTAGCCAAAAGAAAACCAAAAGAAAAGAAATGACGAAGAGTTGTTTATACGTATAATCTTCCACATTAATACACACGCCATCTTGTTTTAACATCAGTATATCCAGGCAGCATAGCCAGCCATAAGAATATTGAATGGAATAGTAGAACTGTAAACATTTTCATAATAAGTGTCATATAGTGAAGAAGTACCGCACATTCAAAGTAGTCATCTGCATAATGAAAGAGAAGGGGCGAGCTAAAGCAGAGAGTTGCTCGAGCATTAAGGATATCTTCCTGCTTGAGGGAATGGATAACACCACCGAGATGAGGATGTCCAAAACGCCCAACATATTATAAATAATATAGTTTCTGATGAATTCAACCCTTAGAATCCTTCCTGGCCTGGTTATTCACCATGAGGATTGGGAT
Organism: Picea engelmannii; assembly: GCA_009831015.1. Taxonomy (NCBI): domain Eukaryota; kingdom Viridiplantae; phylum Streptophyta; class Pinopsida; order Pinales; family Pinaceae; genus Picea; species Picea engelmannii. The sequence continues at coordinate 1,174,467 of ML778234.1, read as the reverse complement.
TTTATAATACCCGAAGTAACTTAATCATGTGCCATCTGTCTTCCCACGCTTGTTTCCTTCACTTTCAAACGCTGAAACCATTATTAATTTCATAACTAACGTACCCTCTCCCATTGACTAATCCTCGCGATTGGTCATAGCACATAGTAAAGCCAATTGTCAAAATCAGATAACTGAGTGTCATTGACTGGAGTATTGTTAATTTCTCATGGGGTTGATTATTAAGAAAATGAGAGGGCAGAGAGAGCTTGCACACAATACACAATAATGATTTGTATTATTCATTGAATCTCAATTACAATACATATAAATAGTTGGAGTCAGATCCAACTTATTCCCAACATAGATATGGAGGTTGAGAGAATATCTCAACAACTCCAACAAACCAAAACCAACTCCAAA
>ML778234.1:1132828-1147985 GCA_009831015.1 Picea engelmannii | reverse complement strand
GTAGGAGTCATACCAGATGGAGATGTCACATGTGGTATCAGAGTGGGTTTGACCCACGATTTGGGATCACTACGACTTTAGTTGATATGATTTGATTATAATGTTACTAATTGAGTTGACTTGTATTCGTGTAGATAATCATGGTTAGAGGACGCCGCAGAGGCAGACAATGGGGTGCTAGGGGAGGAGGCGTGATGCCTCCAGTAATATCCACGCCTGAGGGATCTAACCCCTAGGGAGATGAGCTGGTTGTCGGACATGAGCAGATAGCAGTTGGTGATGTGGTCGAAATGATGAGATCTTTTTAGCGCATGCCTGAGGCACTGATCAACCATTTGGATAGAGATGAGGCCAGGGTGCCAGCACCACTTGAGGTTCCTCCAAGCGCTTCGGTCGGTACTGGTAGAATTCACCGTGAACTCGAGAAGGTCAAATTTCTCGAGTTCTTTGGTGGCCTAGACGGTGTAGCCGCTGAGGCCTGGTTGGAGAACATGGCGATGTGCTTTGCTCTTCACGATTATACCTCCAACATGAAGGTTCGCATGGCAGTCTTTCAATTGAAGGGGAGCACTCTTCTATGGTGGAAGACACTCCTACCATAGTTGAACGTGGCCATCGAAGATGTGTCATGGGAACTGTTTGAGGAACGGTTCCAAGAGAGGTACCTTTCAGAGTAATTCATTGAGTGTCAGATCAATGATTTCAATGCCTTATGCCAGGGTGGTCGTACGGTGCCTGAGTACAAGGCATGTTTTATGGAGCTGCTTCGGTATGCTTCGCACCTTAACACTGAGAAACTCAAGGTCAACAAGTTTGTGTTCGGCCTTAACAACAACATATATGCAAAGGTCAGGATTTTGATGCCTCAAACCTTGCATGATGTTGTTCAGAAGGCCCTCATAGCAGAGGAAGAGATTATCAGTGGGGATCAGAGTAGGACTCCAGCGAGACCAACAGGGCAAGTGTCATCTGGTGCACAACAGCATCAAACACAGATATCGTGGCTTCCAGAGGGGATCCTCTCTCACTACACCTCGACGACTGATGCCTCAGCAGTGGACACCTTATCGGGGACCACAACATCATCAGCACCGTCGACCGCAAAAACAACAGTTTAGGCCTGTTCAGCAAAACAGACCAGGATTCCAGGCCGAAGGGCCATCACCTTGTACTTTGGGTACTAGGACTACTGGGCCGAAGAAGGGGTGTTGGACGTGTGGGGAGCCACACTACCAACGCGACTTCCCTGTGGAGAGGACTAGAGTGTCTGGATCAGCTGGACCCACTATCGTGGGAGATTTGGGCAAGGCCCATCAGATTCATGCAGTGGTGAATAACCACCAGGAAGAGCATCAGTCGACTATGCTCGAGACGACAGGTACCATCGCTGACCAGACCCTTAGTATTTTGATAGATCCAAGTGCTACCGAGAGTTTCATTTCTGGTGTAGCGCTAAAAAGGATTAAGGTAAAGGCAGTCGAAGAGGATGAGTTTAGCTTTGTAGAGATGGCTTTGGGAGCCAAACAAAAGGTTGGAGGAAATTTTACAGGTTGTATCCTTAACCTGGGAGAGTTTGTCACAAGGGCCAACCTGTACATCACAATCTTAGGATCTTATGATGTCGTAATTGGTATGGATTGGTTGGAATCGCATGAGGCAATACTCAACTATAAGACAAAATGATTGAGCTTGGTCGATGACGAGGGACAAATATGTGTGATTGTAGGATGGAACCAGGGAGTTTCCCTGAGGTTCATCTCTTCCTTACAGCTATAGAAGAGCATGTGCAAGGGGTGCAAGCTTTATGCGATCCTTGCGTTAAACGAAAAGGGATTAACAAAAGGTTTAGAACACCTTCCGGTGGTGAGAGAGTTTGTGGATGTATTTCAGGAAGAGTTACCTGGGATTTCGTTGGACAGGGAATTGGAGTTCACTATAGACCTAAAACCAGGAACCGAACCGATAGCGAGAACGCCTTATTGGATGTCGACCTCGGAGTTACAAGAGTTGAAAATGCAACTGAAGGAGTTGTTGGACCTGGGACTGATACGTCCTAGTGTGTCACCGTTGGGTGTGTTTCCATACAAAAGAAGGATGGGTCGTGGAGGCTCTACATTGACTACCGTCAATTGAACAAGGCCACGATCAAGAATCAGTGTCCGTTGCCGAGAATTGATGATCTATTTGATCAAATGAAGGGTGCAACGGTGTTCTCAAAGATTGACTTGCGATCAGGATACCACCAGTTACGGATTAAGGAAGATGACGTCCCTAAGACTGCCTTTAAGACGAGGTTTGGACATTATGAGTTTACCGTTTTACCGTTTGGACTGACAAACGCCCTAGGGGTATTTATGAGTTTGATGAATGGGGTGTTCCACGAGTACTTGGACAAGTTCGTCCAAGTATTCATTGACGATATTTTGATCTACTCTCAGACGACATAGGAGCGTGACGAGAACTTGTGCTTGGTGCTACAGTGTCTGCAAGAGCACAAATTGTATGGGAAGTTATCCAAATGTTCATTTTATCAATCACAGATTCACTTCTTAGGGCATGTCATCTTTGGTGAAGGCATCGACATGGATCCAACAAAGGTTGAGGCTATCATGGAATGGCCTACACCGAAGAATGTCTCAGAAGTGTGTAGCTTCATGGGTTTGGAAAGATACTATCAATAGTTTGTCGAGGGTTTTTTGAAGATAACAAATCCGGTCACGGAATTGCAGAAGAAAAACAAGAAGTTTGTTTGGACCAAGAAATGCGCGCAAGCATTTTGAAGGCTCAAGGAGTTGTTGAAAACAACACCGATACTAAAGGTCCCTGACATGGACACAGACTTCTTGGTATGCACTGATGCCTCCAAGGAAGGCTTAGGCGAAGTCTTGATGCAAGAAGGACGAGTGATCACTTACATCTCAAGGAATCTGCGAAGGCATGAGGAGAACTACACGACACACGATTTGGAGTTGTTAGCCATCGTTTATGCCTTGAAGGTTTGGAGACACTACCTTGTTGGACAAAAATTCGAACTAAAGACTAACCATTGTGGACTACAACACATCTTTACACAAAGCTACCTAAACGCGCGGCAACGACGTTGGTCGGAATTGCTTAGCGAGTACGACTTCAAGATTACTTACATAAAAGGAACAATGAACTAAGTGGTAGACGCATTGAGTTGGAGACCGCGCATCTTTTCGGTGCTTCCTCTTCAGACGGATCTACGTGAAAAGATTCTAACTTTGCAACGTGATGATGACTAGTACAAAGAGGTCGAGGGTTTTATCGGACAAAACACAATGATGGTACCATGATTTGAGAGATTTTCATTTGATAGTGATGGTTTATTGAGGTTTAAAAATCGGATCTACGTACCGCCGAACGACGAGTTGAGGATGTTGATCCTGAGCGAGGCTCATAGAGAAGTTTACATGGCTCACTCGGGAGTCACGAAGATGAGGGCAGACCTTAAACCCTTATTCTTCTGGAAGGGAATGAAAGCAGACATAGTCAACTATGTGGCCAAATGTCTAGAATGTCAGTAGGTAATGGCCTAACATAGACACCCAACAGGATTACTACAACCACACGCTATTCCGAAATCGAAATGGGAGGTTATCTCGATGGCTTTTATCGTTGGATTGCCACTAACAACGAGGAGACATGACTCGATTTTCGTAGTAGTAGACACTCTAACAAAGAGTGCTCACTTTATTCCTATTCATACTACATATCAGGCACCTGACATAGCTAGAGTTTTCATCAGTGAGATTGTGAGGCTTCATGGCATGCCTATGAGGATTATATCCGATCGAGGATCGCTGTTTACTGGATAATTTTAGACGAGTTTCCAAGAGGCCTTGGGAACCCAACTTAACTTTAGTATTCCGTATCACCTGGAGACTGACGGGAAGACTGAACGAATGAACTAGACCTTGGAGGACATGTTGTGCATGTATGTGATGGACCAACAAAAGCGTTGGAAAGAATTCTTTCCAGTAGTGGAGTTTGCTTACAACAACTGTTACTAGAGCACCATTAAGATGGCGCCTTTCGAGTTTATTTATGGGCGACCGTGTCGAACACCTTTGAGTTTGGATCGGCTTGAGGATAGGGTTCTGGTGGGACTAGAAACGATCCAAGAAATGGAAGAGAAAATGCAAACAATAAGACAATGGATTAAAGAAGCACATGATCGACAGAAGAGTTATGCCGATGCGCACCATGTCGACCGTAGTTACGAGGTCGGAAATTGAGTCTTCTTGCGAGTTAAACCGCATAAAATTTCGATCAAGTTTGGAAAATGAGCTAAACTCTCTCCTAGGTTCTTGGGACCTTTCAAGATTGTGGAGAGAAAGGGGCCCATGGCCTATCGACTAGCCTTGCCTGATTCTTTGAGGTGCATGCATGATGTTTTTTATGTATCTGTTTTGAGACATTATATTAGTGATCCTACACATGTTATTGACATGAGTTCCTTGCAGGTGACGAACGAGGGGGCGCTCACGGCTGAGCCGATCCACATCTTCTATTCTTTCTTCTTTAACTAAGAAAACCATAGACATTAACCAATGACGTAATGAATGAAGATAGGGAGAGCGTTCTTCAAAGGAGGTATCCTATGGAAGGTCACTTTATGGGTTCTATTCCCATCTATGTAACAATTACTACATGGAAATTAAATACGGTACATTCTTAACTGATACCTCTATATATCAGGAACATGAAAAGGAGTTTGAGTTTTTCTACAAAAATTCAAGTCTAATTGTTATTGTCGAAACCCGTAGATATTTAGTATAAATGATGTAAAGGAGCTTTTTTAAATTCAAATATTAATGTTTTTACAATTTTTGTTGTTTTTGAAAAATTTTAGGGGATTTTTTTTTTCATTTGATTAATTTTTCAGCTTTTATTTTTTTTAGTGATTTAAAAGATTTTCAAATTTTTCAAAAATCATTCACAAATTTTATGGGATAAAATTAATATACTTAAAAAATCAACATTTTTTTAAAACTGTAAATTCTTTATAAATCTGAATATTTTATAAAAATATCATTAAATAATTTTCATTTTAAAAATTAATAAAATTTATTAAAAATTTCACACTTTTAAATATAAATTTAAAAAAATTTCATAATAATTTTTTTTTGTTTAGTCCCAAAATAATATAAAATAATGTAAGATTGTTTAGCTAATTCTTACATTGTTATGATTGAATATATATATATATATATATATATATATATATTGAAAATAAACATTTTTTTATCCCACCCATAACAACAACAAAAAATATTATATTTCACTATTTATCTCAATAATATTTTTTTATATTATATCTCTCTCTATATATTGAAGGTAAAAATTTATATTAACCCAAGTATATAAAGGAATTTTTGTAGCTGCAAATATTTATATAAATATTTTAGGTGCAAACATTTTCTCAAGTTTTACACTTTAAAAGACATTACACTCTAAAAAAAATTTGCATTTTCAAAAATTTAATCCCTCTTAGAAATTTATAAATATGAGATTAAGATAAATCTAAAATAATTTATATAAGTTATAATTTAAACCTTTTATTAATTTTTCTTTTTTCAACTATTCAAAATAACACCAAAAAACTAATTATTTTAATCTAATTTAATTAAAATTAATTTTAAATTAATAAAATAACAAATATTATTTTTATTAAAATTACAAAATAAATATTTTCAAACTATTCTTTTAACATTAAAATTAACTTTAAACAAAAATATCACTCAAAACACTCCAAATAAAATGAAATTATGTAACCTAGCGTTTCAATACATTAAAACATTATGTCTTAACTATTTAAGACATTACAAAATCATTATGGAAAATTTGAAAAACAAACGTTTCAATACATTGAAAAAATTATGTTATAACTATTTAAGACATTACAAAATCACTGTGGAAAATTTGAAAAACAAAGTCTAACTTTACAAGACACTATAAAATAACTATTATTGAATATGGAAAATTTGAAGATCAAACTTGAGCACAAAATCACTATTAATAAATATGGAAAATTTGAAGATCCAACTCTAACCTTTATTAGTGTAACTTATATAATACATTAATAATTTTTTTATAATTTTTTTTTTTTCATCGTCATGGAAAGAAAAACAAAATAACAACTTATCACGTATTTGATTTTACTTAATAGTTAACTAACCTAACTTACATGATGTAAAATAGAAATACATTTTATAATTTATTATTATATATATATATATATGTTTGACTAATTGAATGTAAATATTTTTGTGCACTCACTTAAAATAAAAATAAATTTATTTATTCTAAAATAAATTTGTATTTTAGTTTTAATTGGGAAAGTTATTCTCATTCACATTATTTTAGTAATGGGAGATCAATTTTTGTTATTTTATTAGAAGAATATTTAAGAGATGGTCACTTTTTTATGTCATTTTTGATAATGATGATGATTAGAACAAATGAAGGTAAGGAATTACTTGAAATTATTTAGAATTTTATTTTTATGTTGGAAAAGTATTAAGAGAAGTGTTTCAAGATAACTATAGTTTTGCTCATTTAAAAGGTCATGAAGATTAGTAGTATGACAAATGTTTTGAAATTGAGATCTAATCTAGTTATGACATCCTTATTAGTGTCACGAAGGTTACACACTCTTTCATCCCAAAGTGTTTTGAGAATTGACCATCATCCAATTTCACTATGGAGCTCATGAGAATTAGTTTGTATTTTAGCAATGCTTATTTTCCTCTTTACACTTGTCAAAATAGATAAACAATTTTGATATTCCAGATTAGGATTGATTATCTCTTTACAATATTTTAATTTTCTTTTTCCCTCTTAACTCTAGCTCCACATTTTCTCAAATTTTGATGTAACAATTTTTTAATATTATATTTACTATACACTATGCTTTTTTCCCCCTTATTACTCAATAATTTAACCAAGATTTAACATATTTTTTCCATCCCATAACTAAGATTAAGATTATAAGATTAGACATACTTGTGCCATACCAGCTTGAGAGAAAAGTAATTTTAACTGGAGTTTGAATTATTACATATTATAAAAAACTATTCTAGTTAAACATTAAAAAAATCATCCACATGCTAAATGCCCAATCAGATTTATTCTTTAAAATAAATCAAATTTAAAATAACGGTCCATGTTTACAATGTCAAAAATATGTAGGTAAGTCTGTTTGCACAGTAGCATTTTTGTACATTATGCCAGCAACTAAGAATATGCCTCCTCACGAGCCATATTCGACATAAACGACTCCTGCATAGCTTTGAACCTGCCTAAAACCCAAACGATTCACAAATTCTCCCCGCCTGCTCCAACCAAAAATATTTCACGTCAACAAGGAGATGATCTCGAGGCTAAAGGATAGAGCTAACCTAAAGAATTCAAAGGACCCAATTATAATCTCCTCGTTCGAGGCTCTCTCTGCCCAATTCTCTATTTACTAACGGGCTCGCAACCTGCCTCCTCACGAGCCAACGACCTTCAAGTTCGCAGTGAACTGTCGACCGATATTGATACCTTCGTTGCCTTATTCTTATTTCGGCAACGCCATCCAAATAATTAGTGCCAAAGTCACAGCAGGGGAGCTACTGGCCTGCGATATCTGTACCGCATTGTGGTTGCTGAACCACATCATATCGCCACATCGCGATGGAAACATCATGAAGTTGGATAGAACGAGGTAGGCTGGGGATGAAACATTACACGTTCATTAAGAAAATGAAATGCTCGTAATCCTAAAGGTTAATCATTTAAACTTGGCAATCATATGGTGCTACAATAATTTCTTAATACGAATAGGTAAATGTTAAAACGTAAACACCTTAACAGATGCATTAAAAAATACAAGGAAGTTATGAAGAGTAAATCACATTCATTGATTTGGGAGGACTACTAAGAATATGCCAGCATCTTCAATTGTTAGCCATCAAATTAAAATTTTAGATTAAAAGGTGATTAATTGTGCCCATCTCCAATAGGTATACGCCTTTCGACGTAATCAATACATTGGACTCTACTATATAGAGTGCACAAGTTGTTATTAGTTATAACTTATTCCAAAAATAACTAGAGAGGTTGAAAGAATATCTCAACCACACACTAAATTAGGATCTCACAAATCCAACTCTCTAACAAACTCTTAAGAATAGGATCACACTACTTACGTAGAGATTAGCTCTATTTCTCAATACATTAGCAAGCATATTAGATAATTAGGAATTATATATTCCAACACTCTCCCTTAATGAATACTTATCTAAATATCTATGTGGGCATATCTTCATGTGCTTCCTCTTGTAAGCATTTGATTATTGATGTACATATAAAAAATCCATCTACCGGAATACATGGGTCATCAGTCTTTGTAACCGTCAAATATCTAGGAAGTCTTTTCAGCTACATGGTTCATTCAACCATTCTTCCTTATACCTCCGGCTTCATCACACCATCATCAACCTGGTTTTTTTTTCAAGCTTACCTATAACCATGCTCTGGGTTTTCTCGGATTGCCCTCAACCATGCACCAGGTTTTCTTGGATTACCTGTAACCATGTTGTGGGTTTTCTCAAATTACCCTCAACTATGCATCGGGTTTTCTCATTAACCATGCTTTACATAGTGGTTTTTAGATCACCACGAAATTCACATTAGAAGATATACAATAGCTCAAGTACACACTATTTTTTAAGACCACTAAATCAAAATATCATAGACTTGCTTTCAATTACATGTGTGACTCACATTATAATACATTTATAATTCTCGATTCAAAAACATCTTCAGCAATATAACCAAAGATTTACCTCCTTTATGAAGTGACACTTTGACACTTCTTCGCTGAACACTTCTTCACTGGCAACCACAACACACACTTTGCAACAAATTTTACTTAAGATATTTCTTGGATGTTAAGTCCAATGAATAAACATTTTCTCTACAACAAACCATATCCGTGAAGCTGGGGTCCTTCCATTATTGCTGTAATATGTTGCAACGTCTGTATCCAACAGTTGGAGAAGATAATCCTTTATCCATTCTGTGAGAGCGTAGCGTGAATGCATCCAAACCCTGATTTGCGAATAAAAATAAGAAAATCCAGAGATATTCGTCCTCTGGTGTGCAAGGTTCAGGGACAAACCGAGGGGAAGAATATTGTGGAAATTGCAAACAAACGGAAATTTTTCAAGATCGGCCAGATTTCATAAAATTCTTGCAACAGGTGTCTTGGACGAACAAGATTGGTCCGTTGTGGATTGCAATCCTTCTAGGAGTGTTACGCATTTGACTTCGTGCTCTGCAAGTCTCGGTTTCCTCTCCAAGAGCATAGATCCATCGCATCCCCTCATCTAGTTTGTGGATCGATCCCGCGACGTCTCTCACGGCCAATGCAACTTCCAAACTTTGTATTCAATCATTCTTTCTACTCGCCCTTTTGACCATCAGTCCTACCGCTACATAGCTTGACACATAACAAAAATTTGGAATCTGCGATGCAAAAATTTCTCTATCTTTGCATTACTGCGGTGGTTAATTTAGTCTCCAAGTCTGCGAGCCCTCAAGAAATAAATCTCCCTTCACTTCCGATTGTCTGTGGGATGGCATAAATCTCATCGCTTCATTCTGGTGGTGATAATGATGATGGACACAACTGGATTACTCATTAACATATCACAATAAACATGGATGATTACTCATTAACATATCACCCACAAGCTCGACACGACTCACTCACAATCAACACTACTCTAGTCTCTGCATAAGTCAGGCCACGCCTTGACCTGTTCTGATACCATGATAAAATGGGAGAGTAGAGTATAATACAGAAATATTCAATTATTCTTTAAATATCAATATATTGGACTCTATTATATAGAGTGTACAGATTGATTGTTATAAGTTTTAACTTATTCCAAATATAATTGGAGAGGTTGAAAGAATATCTCAACCACACCCCAAACTAAGATCTCACAAATCCAACTCTCTAACAACCTTTTAAGAATAGAATCACACAACTCACTTAGAAATTAGTTCTATTTCTCAATACATTAGTAAGCATATTAAATAAATAAAAATTATATATTCCAACAGAACTATGTCTTAAGCTTTACAACTTTGTTCTTTCATTTGTGAAATCAAACAGCCATGTATCAATATACACAAGCATATTAAATAAATAAAAATTATATATTCCAACATAACTAACTATACCTTAAGCTTTACAACTTTATTCTTTCATTTGTGAAATCAAACAGAGATGTATCAATAGAGCTACAGATATGGCCCGGTTTGCATTTAGCTTTTTAGAGAGATGACCATCCTTCAGTCATAAAGTCTATCCGCTTTTCAAAATTTCTGGATACCTGCTTTAAAATTTGATACGTTTGCACATTTCAAACCTCATCATGAAAGAGATCAAAAGTATTTGTGGCTTATAGCTGTTATCTTCTTGTTACAAGTTCGACTCCAATTGTACTTTGTTTCTTCATTTGTGAAATCTAACAGCGATGTATCAATAGAACGAGGGAAATGGCGCGGTTTGTATTTAGCTTTTTAGAGAGATGATTGTCATTCAGTCATAACTTCTATCCGCTTTCCAAATTTTCGGGATATGTTTGCACAGTTCAAATTTAGTTGTTATCTGCTCAAATTTACTGTTACAAGTTTGAGTCCAATTGAAAATGGTCATATTTAGTTTATGGTAAACAAAGTTAAAGCAATCAAAACAATCAATCACATCAATGGACTTCAACAACTTATAGCAAATCGAGATCATATAGAGTAAATTTTCAATGGCTGAAAGTGGGCATTTGATGCCTTATCACTAAGAAGACGAAAAAAACATTTTCAACTCAGATAAAAGACAATTTTTAGGGAAGTCGAGCACAGGTAGGTCTTAGTAAAACATTTCACGTGAAAGAGAGTAAGGCAGTGTTTACAGACAAGATTGGACTTTCATATACATATTGATAAAATGGGAGAGTATAGATAAATGATTGTGAACACAAAAACTTTATTGAATTCACGAGTATTTGTACAATGGTTTATGATATTGAGTTTACTGGTTGTTATTAGATTTAATTTATTCCAGATATAAATGGAGAAGTTGAGATATTCTCTCAACCACACATCAAATAAGGATCTTATCAATTCAACTTTCTAACAATCTTTTAAAAATATGATCACACAACTCACTTACTCACTTAGAAATTAGTTCTACTTCTCAATACATTAGCAAATATATTAGATAAGTAAGAAATATATATCCCAACATATATACATATACTAAACTAACTCTGATCTACATTTGAATCCAAATGACCTAAAAGTAGTACAGTAACCAAAAGAAAAGAAATGACGAAGAAAAGAAATGACGAAGAGTTGTTTATACTTATAATCTTCCACATTAATACACACGCCATCTTGTTTTAACATCAGTATATCCAGGCAGTATAGCCAGCCATAAGAATATTGAATGGAATAGTAGAACTGTAAACATTTTCATAATAAGTGTCATATAGTGAAGAAGTACCGCACATTCAAAGTAGTCATCTGCATAATGAAAGAGAAGGGGCGAGCTAAAGCAGAGAGTTGCTCGAGCATTAAGGATATCTTCCTGCTTGAGGGAATGGATAACACCACCGAGATGAGGATGTCCAAAACGCCCAACATATTATAAATAATATAGTTTCTGATGAATTCAACCCTTAGAATCCTTCCTGGCCTGGTTATTCACCATGAGGATTGGGATTTTATAATACCCGAAGTAACTTAATCATGTGCCATCTGTCTTCCCACGCTTGTTTCCTTCACTTTCAAACGCTGAAACCATTATTAATTTCATAACTAACGTACCCTCTCCCATTGACTAATCCTCGCGATTGGTCATAGCACATAGTAAAGCCAATTGTCAAAATCAGATAACTGAGTGTCATTGACTGGAGTATTGTTAATTTCTCATGGGGTTGATTATTAAGAAAATGAGAGGGCAGAGAGAGCTTGCACACAATACACAATAATGATTTGTATTATTCATTGAATCTCAATTACAATACATATAAATAGTTGGAGTCAGATCCAACTTATTCCCAACATAGATATGGAGGTTGAGAGAATATCTCAACAACTCCAACAAACCAAAACCAACTCCAAACCAATCCCTAAATTAATCATTAATTCTAACACCCTCCCTTAATGATTACATTACAAATAAATTATTACAATTCTCAAATCACAACATAGATCTCTGTCTGATCTTATCAGCTCCTACACCCACTCTGATGCCTCTGGACTGCGCTCTTTCTCTTCCTCTTCTTCGAGCTTACCATTCAACTCATTTAAAGCATAAATGCTTCAGACCATCATTCATGAACTTGTACAATGGACAATTTGACAACTCGGCTCATCGGGGCTTCCGTGATAAAAGATATCAATTATTGATGCATTCTATGAACATGCCTTCATCTGTCGGATTTTTGCTTTCGGCTATCCTTCAGTATCTAGAAGAGCAGTTTGGATACGGAATGTCCTCAACATTCAATTATACAAGGTGACTTCCAATAAGAACAATTATTCTTGAAACGGGGGCTGCCAACTTATATCAAAATACAAGAGTTCCTACTTTCTTTTACATAAACACATAAATATATAAAAAACTTTAAGCACACCACACATAACTAAATATATATATATCAGTATAAAAACATGCCATCTACTGCGGCTTCCAATTAATAATAATCCTTTTTTTTTTTTTCGTTCATCATGAGGTAAACCTTCAGCCACGCCATACTTGTTCGAATAGTCTCGGGCCTTTCCTTCTCAGTCTTGACGTTCCTTCACAGATATGAACAGGGACCTCTCGGCTCCTTCACAGATGTGAATAGGGAAGGCGATCCCTCAATTCCAGTGAAGATCGATTGCAAAGCAGACAACTATCAACTATCTCTCCAATAGCAATGGCGGCTTCTCTAATCAAGCGAAAATCTTCCAGTGGAGGCTCTTTCTGCCAAAAATTGAATCAGCGGATCTACAGCATGGATCTCTGGGCACTCATGCAACGTCTTCTCTAAAGATTTTAGAGATCCTCAGACAGTTCCTTTCACGCAAACAAAATATACGTAAAACACACACTACACTAAAAATCAACACTCTCATATGTACAGAAAATCAGTTCTGCTCTCAATCTCTCATATTCCAGCCCCTCTCGTGAGAGAGTCAAGGCTGTCCTTGCTCTGATACCATATTAAGAAAATGAGAGAGCAGAGAGAGCTTGCACACAACACATAATAATGATTTGTATTATTCATTGAATGTCAATTACAATACATATAAATAGTTGGAGTCAGATCCAACTTATTCCCAACATAGATATGGAGGTTGAGAGAATATCTCAACAACTCCAACAAACCAAAACCAACTCCAAACCAATCTCTAAATTAATCATTAATTCTAACATTGATTAGTTATTATAAGATTTTTTTTTTTTTTTTTTGGGAATTTTGATGATATAAATTTAAAAATCATTATTTATTATTTTTTTATTGTTCAGAATTTATTTCTAAATATATAAATAAACTCAGAATGTTGAAAAACTCACATGATATTAAATTTTACAGAAATAATCATTTAAATATACAAATCCAAATAATTTTTAGCAAAATTTCAAATAAATATCCCATTAAAAAAAATTTCATTTCGTTTAACCTAAATCATTTGAAGTTAGAACGTTCCAACTTTTAAAACTAGCGCAAATATACTTGTATGAATTTATAAATTCGAAAATTATTTTATACATTCGAGGGTACAGACACTGTTAAAATATTTTTCGAACACTCCTGTAAGAAAGTCTTTATAATGGCTAACCAAACCCTGTAGTACATATGTCCCATCACTATTTCTCGATAGCATATTTAGATGGATTATATCGAAAATAATGATGTTATGGATCCCTATGAACAGAACGGTCGTTGCAGGAGGTTTTTCAGAGGTACTTCTCTATCACAAAATTAATTGACCTTTTTAACTCTGATTGAAATTTACGATAATATATATTTATTTATAATTATAAATATAGCCCTATAAAAACCAAATTTTTTTCTTTTATTATTATTATAAATTAATCTAATTTCTTATAAAATTAATAAAATATATTACATATTTTAAAATCTTTATAATAAGTTTAATAAAATATATTATATATTTATAAAATGTTTATAACAAGTTTTATTCATAAGGCTAGTTTCATTCATAAAGTTCTTTTCATAGTATTTTTCTTTTTTTTAATAGGGACATTTTGTCAAAAATGTTTTCTTTGTAGATGTTATAGTTGATTTCTTATTTTGTTTAATAATTGTAGGAATTTTAAGAATACACTTTTAAAATAATACATTTTTTCAAAAAAAAAAAAATTTCAATCCTTTAACTTTGGAATATATTATTTTGTTTTATATTTTTTTTCTCTTTTAAGTGCTCCTCACTTTTCAAGATTCATTTCACTTTTAAAAATATAATAATTCTTCAATTTTTTTTTTTATATTTACATAAATTTATGATGGTATCGTTTATAAATTATTATAAAAGCTTTCTTAATCTTTTTTGGATATCTCTAATTCCAAAATATTTAATATTTAATATGGTACTCTCTCTTCTTACTTTTCCTTTATGAATATCCTTTACATAAGTTAATTGACTTAGTTAAATTATATTTTGATTTTGGTTGAATTAATATTACTTCAAAAGACTAATGTCATTAATTTTTTATTTTAGCTTCAACCCCACCAAGCGTATATATAAAGTTGTAAAAATTTACGCTGTAGATTCTTTTTTTATAGGGTAAGAAAATACCATGGACCAATGATTTACCAAAACCATGGACTCGTAAACCACCAACAATGAAATCAAAATTTACTATTACTTCTTCTTTGGGACTTTTTCTTTTAAATTACTTTTTTCTTTTTTTTATTATTTTTTTTTTTTCTTATCACTTTTTATTAATATTTATTTATATTTTTAATTCTCTTCTTGAAATATGGTAATAACTTCTTGTGTAAATATTTTTCTTGTGTAAATTTTATTCATAAACCAATTAGGTACTTATTTTGAATTTTCA
>ML778234.1:1109183-1132620 GCA_009831015.1 Picea engelmannii | reverse complement strand
TAAAGAAACTCTTATTAAATTTAGTGTGGCCAAAAGCCAAATCAGAACTTAGATTGATACACTCATACCAATGTAAAGAGTCAATCTGATTCTTTGGAGGGACATCCATCATAAATGGAATAAATAATTTTGTATAAGATAAAATAGATAATATATGATGAATAGATGTACAATGAGAGTGTTAAATATATAGAGAACCTAAAGGCTCATGTGGTGACCATCCATGAAATGATCCATCCTTTAGATAATTAATAACTATTTATTATTATTATTATTATTATCACTTAATATTATATATTTTTATGTAGTGGCAAAGACAAAAGTGAGAGCTGACAAGGGTTTTTGCAGGGAAGAGGTTGTGAGCATCAACAAAAAATGTGGAGCTTGAGCGTTAATAAATGTTATGATGAGATTCATACTCAATTTTGTTTAGATTGCTTAGATTAAAATGTTAAAATGGTTTAATTAAATGCAATGTTAAAATGGTTTAATTAAATGCATGAGATGTTCATGAATAATTAAGACAATAATTTTTAAGATGTTGATTTACATGAGATTGATTACATATATTAGAGATGTTACTAATAGTACATGGATTATGCTTCCTGATATGACTCACATAGGAGTAATAGAGATAGACCATTACTACGGGGTACTATTCACTAGCACTGTGGTTGGAGTTGAAAAGTGCGGGTCACTTTTTCTCAAGCAGTTGCACGATGTTGTGAGCTTAGGACGTGGACTCCATCACACATGAGGATAAATCGAGGGGTGCGCAATATGATGAAATACTTTTTCCTCGACATCCATTAGTTTCACAAATAGGGGCACGACCATAATTAACACGATCTCTATAGTTTTTCCACTCTTCTCATTTTTTTCCACTCTTCCCATTGCTCAAAGTTGAATGCTTGAAAGACACACATGAAACCCTTGCAGTACATAATTACCTCCTAAAAGGAATGATGTGCATGACACCCTAAGCATTCTCATGAAATTAGGGATGAGATTAGGGATGAATATGTAAAAGTATAAATGATAAATAAATTAAAGGAAGGATATAAAATATTCTTAAAGATTATCATTTAGTAAAAGATTTAAAATATATCATGCACTTAGAAAAGAGTAAATTTTATTAAATAATAAAAAATATGATTTACTTAGTAATGTTGGATAAAGTGAAATGTAATTTAAAACATAACTAGCCCCAGATGGGGTGACACGCGACAACTCCTCGACACCTGGCTCAGCACTAAGCCATAACATAAATGCTGATGGCCGCCACCCTCCTGCCCTGCATTTACGATGGTAGACGGCCATAACAACAGATATACGGTGGAGGGACACCTCCCTCGCGCGAACACTCTCGCTCACAGCGCACTCAGCATGCTAGGGTTTATGGATAGCCAGGTGAATCCGACCTTTCGCAATTTGTTTTTTCGGGCGCCTGGACAGGGTTGGTCTTCTCTCGCTTCGGCTCTCCCCTTCGTCTCCTGGCTTACTCTCATCTCGCTGCATCCTCACTGTATTGTCATATATTCCTTGGAAATTATGACCAAGAAGCGGGGCAGGCCTCGCCATGGCTCGGCCTGGTACACCCACAAAGCGCAGCGGCAAAGGAAGGAGAAGCTAGAGCGCGCTCTGTCGTTGGCGACCTCCATCCTCCAAAAGAAGGCTCGAGCTGAACAATTGGCTCTGCATGCCATCATTGCGGAGACTGGGGCAGGATGCAGCAGTGAAACCACGACAATTAAGTCTGAAAATAGGCCGGAGGATGGTGTTGCAGATGCATTCCCCACCTGTTACGTGGAAGAAGTACCGTTCATGGAGGAATTGGCGACCGCTCCGGAACCCCAAGCCATGGAGGCGAACCACTAGGATGGAAGCGGTCCTAAAATTGAACTGGAAGATGACATCCCTGGGTGAATTGTCGAGGAAATTCCATGGCCAAGTGACTACAGTCCCACCAGCCATGCTACGCAGGCAACATTCGAGGAAGAAACACGAGACACAGCTAGAGCCGAAGAGAACGCGGACGCGAACAGCCCAGCGAGGAAGGAGGAAGCGGTTGGTGCAGATCTGATGGAGCTCGAGGCTGGAGATGGAGAGACCGTGGAAATGAGGGACGTAATCCTCGACGCCATGGGTGATGGCCTGCATGGCACTTTTCTCCGTGCAGAGCATCTGGCTCTGGTGTTCGAACTCCGAGGCCACATGGCAGACCTGGAGCACAGAGCCCTTCTCATGGGCCAGCGTCTGGATCTGCTCCTTGATGCGTACTCCAATGCTCCAGCAAAGAAGAAGTTCCCTCTCTGTGCGTAGGCATTTGCCATCCCAGCTGGGTCCGCGTGGCAGACAAGCAAGGGCGACGGGTCATCGGGTATCTAGGTCGTCTATGCTATTTCGTTTCTTTGTTTTATCTTGCTACTGTTACATGTTCACTTGGATTATAGCCATCTGTCCTGGTTTCCTTCGGGCAGGACAAAGGGAAAAATAGTTCTCCAAATCATGCTGGTTTCCGGTAAAATGAAAACATTTTTGATGACTTAGACCTATATCTCTGTACATTTTGTCAAGGTTTCTTCGTTAACTTAATATAGCAGGTTCCACCTTTTTTATTTAAAAAAAATAAAATTAAAAACATAACTAAGAAATGAGTTTCATTTCATTATCTGAATGTTGTAATTTAAACAAATTAAATTGACGCAAACGGCCAACCCCGACACGTCCGCTCCCACCAGGATATTCTTTCTCCTTGGCCCGAAGAGTTGAAGTGCCCTTCAAATCCCTTGTCGGGAACTCTTCTCCACCCACAAGATGTTCTCTACGATCTCCCGGCTGCCTTATCGAGAAATCGAACCTCGCGTGGTCGCGAGTCCTACACTCGGGTCTCACAATCCCCGAACCCCGATATAATTCTCAATCGGGTATTTCCTTGCTCCTTATCGGGAATTTACCCCGTCGGGAAAATCGGTACATGCGAGGTCACAAATCACTCACCTTACGGTTCCCCGATTCCCAATCTACAATGCCACCTGTCTTCCACTCGCTCTGTGGTCCTACACGCTAACCGGTGGTTGATGAGATTTCGCCTCTCGCGACCTCGCAAAATTTGACGCAATTGTTTGCGCCCCCAACTCGCGAACCTCCGAGTTCACGATATGTCGAACTCTGATGCATGTGAGAGCTCTCTCTCCTCCACGTCACCTCTCCTTGATGTTCAATCGGGTATCGTGGAATCGCGATTTCTCCTGCTGTGATTCCTTTATATGCGAGAACCCCGAAATGTCGAACCCCGACTCCCCGGGATCTCGCGCCACGTATCCCTGCCGTGATCAATGACCCTGATTCTCTCGGGAATTCACCAATCGCGTTTTCATGCACAAGGCTCTTGACTCCGGACGTTCTGATTCTCCGATGAGTCGAGCTCCACTAAATCCTCTGCTCCTTGATGCATGTCTCACCGATCAACGACTGAGATCCTTTCGGGAAATCGCGGATCGTGATTTCTTTCTACGAGAATTTCACGACAGCAGAAATCCCAATTTTCCGATGAGTCAAGTCCCGATGACTCCCTGACTCCTTCTCTATGCGCGAGGCTTAAATCCCGCGCAACTTTCCTGAGATCTGACGGCTGGCGGGATTTCGCTGGTTTCCTCTGCGAATCCTGACCGTCGATTCCTCCTCCTTGAGGATTTCTCCAAATGACTAAGTGTCTCTTCTCACGACTTGCTCTCCCAGCCTGTGATTGCAACTCTTGCTCGAACCTTTCTCCTTCACAGACTTCTGTGTTATCCTTCACGATATCAAGAAGTGCTAAACTTCCTGAGATTTTCCACTCTGACTCCTTCAGAGGTACTTTGCATGTATTCTTTGCGCTCAGTCCTTCAACAACTCTCCAAGTGTTTAATCCTTCCAACTCTGCGCACTTCCTGCAACAACAGTCTTCTATCTCCTTTGCTCAGATTAACAACTGAGACTTCTTCTTCAGCCTACGCACTCCCTGCATGGCTTCAACAACTCACTTCCATTTCTGGGTGAATGAGAACAAAAGTTAAACCACTGAGCCTTCATCAACGCACTCCTTGCGGATGAATTCAACTACACAACTTGCAGGAATCCCCTGGCTCAGATAGAGAAACAATTGAAACTCATTCCATCTCTCTTTCAGACTTCAGTTTGAAACATGAAATCACATGCACAACATATACAAAGCAAATGCATAACAGAAAACAAACATTCCTGAGCATATCAACAATACACAGAGAAAACAACACAAACCATGTGCTTGAATCAAAGCTTCCTTCTATTAATTCAAATGCCTGTACATGGGAGTTCTTCATACAATATTCTCTGCTTGCTCTTCTCTCTGAATGCTCGATTGCTTATGTTACAATGATACAATGAGGGTGTCTATATCCATTTTCCCTCTCGAACTCTAAACTATCAAATCTAGAATTAAAATCTACCTACCAGCATTAACTAAAGTAAATGTCGTCTATCTACCAAAGGACGAGAGCTTAAAGGCTCAAGGTCCATTACAATATACAAAGGCGCTTTTCATAAATGGTTCATTTATACATTGGCACATCATATTAAATGGAGTTCAAAAAGGTACGGCTGGACTTGTCCAGCTGTTCATTGTCTTCCATGATGGCTCGCTTGTCTTGGGCGATGCTCCTTGATGAGTTGGCGATGCTCCTGCATCATACTCCTCGGCTTGAAAAATTTCATGGGCTCCTGTCCATGAGCTCCCGCACGATATGTCCATGCTTTTGAATCACCTCTTCAGTCTCCCAGCTGGCATCTTCCACTAGATGATTCTTCCATTTCACCAGATACTCTAAGTATTGCTTCCGTCTGGTCTTTTTACTCACTCTCTTGTCAAGTATACGCTCCATCTGTGGCTTCTCTGCAATCGGAATCTGCTTCTGCCACTGGACCTCTAGTTGTTCATCACTTCCAGCTCCTGCTTCTTCAGCCTTATATGGATATAAGTCTGAGACATTGAACGTCGGAGATATGCCGATCCCATCGGGCAGCTCAATCTTATAAGCATTTTCTCTGAGTTTCTTCAGGACTCTGCATGGCCCAATTTTATTCATTTTTAGCTTGTTGTATGTTCCCCTTGGGAACCTTTCCTTTCTCAAGTGTGCCAGAACCAGATCACCAACTTCGAACTGAAGTCGTCTCCGATGCTGATCCGCTCTGCGTTTGTACTCCTGATTTGAATCAATTAGTCACTGCTTCACCTTGTTGTGAAGTTCCTTCATTGCCTCTGCGAATTCTTCAGCGCTTGCGCTCTTGGTCATCATCCTCTCTGAATCCCTCAGTTCAGATACTCCTCTTGGCTGCCTGCCATATACAATCTCAAATGGACTCTTTCTTGTGCTCCGATTGACTGAATCGTTATATGCAAACTCTGCCTGTGGCAACACATTGTCCCAACTGCTGTGGTGCTCTGTTACCAGGCTTCTCAGCAAGTCTCCCAGACTTCTGTTCACCACCTTTGTTTGTCCGTCTGTCTGTGGATGATAAGCCGAACTAAACGCCAAGTTAGTTCCTAGCTTCTTCCATAGCATCCTCCAAAAATTCCCTATGAATTTCGTGTCCCTGTCCGAAACTATAGTTTTCAGTAGTCCATGAAGTCTAACGATCTCTCTGAAAAACAAATTCGCGATGTGAGTCGCATCGTTGGTCTTCTGGCATGGAATGAAATGTGCCATCTTCGAAAACCTGTCCACCACCACAAAGATGGAATCAACACCTCTTTGTGTTCTCGGCAAACCCAATACGAAATCCATGCTAATCGCCTCCCATGGCCTCTCTGGTATGGGCAATGGCTGATAAAATCCTGCATTCTGCTTTCTTCCTTTCAAATGCTGACAAATCCTGCATCTGTCAACAAATCTCTTGACCTCTGCTCGCATGCCTGGCCAAAAATATGATTCGCTCAACTTCGCGAAAGTTTTGTCGTGGCCAAAATGTCCTGCCAATCCACCACTGTGCTTCTCCTTTAACAAGTTCTCCCTCATGGAGCAATTTGGAATACACAGTTCATTGCCTATGAACAACAATCCCTCCTAGATCATATAATCTATCCATGGAATTCGGTCTCTGAGAACCGGATTCTCAGCTGCTTCATATGCCTCTGCAAAATCTGCATCTCCTGCATACATGTCCCTCAGGTTTTCAAAACCCGATGTTTTGACTCGAAACTCCTGCAGCAACAAACATTTCCTGCTCAAAGCATCAACCACTTTGTTAGTAGTACCTGAAATGTGTTTAATTACAAACGTGAAATTCTGCATATACTCTACCCATTTAGCATGTTTCTGATTCAACTTCTCTTGTTGACTCACAAACTGCAATGCATGATTATCACTATACAGAACAAATTCTTTCGGGATCAAGTAATGCCTCCACTTCTTCAGCGCTTGTATGATAGCATAAAATTCCTTATCATACGTGGAGTATTTCATCTTTGCTTCATCCATATTCTCACTGAAATATGCAACTAGTCTGTCTTCCTGACTCAAGACCGCTCCTATGGCATATCCGCTTACATCACACTTCACTTGAAATGTCTTCATGAAATATGGCAACACCAACACTGGTTGTTCTGTGATCTTTTGCTTCAACAGATTGAAGCTCTTCTCAGCCTCTGTTGTCCAATGAAAAGATTTATGTCGCTTCTTCACTGTGTCCATCATTGTTGCGCTGATTCCACTGAAATTCCTGATGAACTTTCGGTAGAAACTAGCTAAACCATGGAAACTTCTCACCTCGAAAATGTTTCTCGGTGATGGCCAATTCTTAATTACCTCCACTTTACTTGGATCCATCTTCAATTCATTCGCTGAAATAACAAAACCCAAATAAATGAGCTCTTTCTTCATGAATGAGGACTTCTTCATATTGATCAACAACTTCTCCTGCTGTAGTTTTCTCATCACAATGGCCAAATGTTTCAAATGTTTAGCCTTTGTCTTGCTGAAGATCAGTATGTCATCCAGATATACGACGAAAAATTTTCCAATGAATTTCCTCAGGACTTCATTCATCAACCTCATAAAGGTGCTTGGTACATTCGTCAAGCCAAATGGAATGACTAGCCATTCATACAAACCTTCGTTTGTCTTGAATGTTGTTTTCCATTCATCTCCTTCCCTCATGCGAATCTGATGATATCCGCTCTTCAGATCAATCTTTGAAAATAATTTTCCCCACTCAGGCAATCCATCAGATCATCCATTCTCGGCAGTGGAAACATGTACCTGACGGTAATTTTATTTATCGCTCTTGAATCAATGCACATTCTCCAACCTCCATCCTTCTTCGGACTGAGCACTGTCGGAACGACACATGGACTCAGGATTTCTCTGACCAATCCTTTGTCCAACAACTCCTGGATCTACTTCTTGACCTCATCATTCTCCTGCGGCGTCAATCTGTACACAGCTTTGTTCGGAAAACTTTCTTCTGGTATGAGGTCAATGTGATGACTCACACTTCTCATCGGTGGCAACGAATGAGGTAATTCGTCCACAATGATGTCAGCGAAATCTCCCAACAGTTCCTGAATCTCATCTGGTAAATCATCCACTCTTGTCTTGGTCAGAACAATCCTCGGTTTCCTAACCACAAAGAATTATGGATCTTCCTTCTTCTCCATCTCTGTAAGAATCTCCTTCCCACTCATGAGAAGTATTGTGTTGCCTACCTCCGGTTTCACCTCCTTATCCTTTATCGAAAGCAACCTGTGTGTCCTCCCATCCTTCTCTAGGGTATATGTGTTCATCCTCCCATCATGAACCACATTTCGGTCATATTGCCATGGTCTACCCAACAACAAATGACATACATCCATGGGAATGACATCGCATAAGACCTTATCATTATATCCCCCTATCTTGAATTCAACTAAACACTGTTTGGTGACACTCACCTGATGTCCCTTCTGTAGCCATGAAACTTTGTATGGACTCGGGTGATCAGTTGTCTCCAGCTCTAATTTCTCCACCATCTCAGTTGAAACGAGATTGTCTGTTCTACCGCTGTCCATAATAACCTTGCATACCCTGTCCTTGTTTTTGCAAGCTGTCCTGAACAGTCTGGTCCGTTGAGCTGAATTTTCCTGCGCCTCCTTCGCAGGTGTCAGGAGGACTTTATGCATCGCAAGCGACATTCCACCTTCTGTGCCTTTGGTCTCAACATCACATATCTAAGCTTCAGTGATGTGAGCTTCTCCACTATCTTTCTTTTTCTCTGGACACTCAAATGACATATGCCCATTCTTTCCACATGTGAAACATGTGAAACATGTGATCACTCCACCTCGGCCTCTTCCTCTAGCTATGGTATGAGGAAAAGTATTTCCATCAGCATATCCTCCACTCTGCTCTGTATGCTATCCTTTCTGCTCAGCATATTGTTGTCCTTGCTGTGAGGTTCCACCTCTCTCAACTTTACCCTGAGGTTTCTTCCATTCCTCCTTGGGCTTCTGATATTTCTCCTGGGCAACTGCCTTACCTCTGGGCTGACTCCTGCCTCGCCCTCTCTGGCCTTGCTTACGACTCAGTTTCTCTTCTTCTTTCAGAGCCATCTGATAAGCATCCTCCACCGTTCTGATGGTAACCATGCTTAATTCATCCTGAATGTCGTATCTCAGACCATTCAGATATCTAGCCACCTTCTCATCATCGCTCTCTTGATGACCTGCTTTGATGTTCAGTCGATAGAATTCCTCAGTGTATTCTTTCACTGTCATTAGCTTCTGTCTCAGGTTCTGCATTCTCCTGAACAGTGTGATTTGATAGTCCCTTGGGATGAATTTTTCCTTCATCTTTGCAATCATTTGATCCCAACTTTTTATCTTTTGTTTACCCTTGGAACGTCTATCTGCTTGAATCTCGTCCCACCATAATGCTGCATGTCCCTTCAATCGGGTGACAACATGCCTAACCTTTTTATCCTCTTCGATATCCTCATAATCGAAGTAGGTGTCAAGAGCTCGGATCCAATCCAATAGCTCCTATGCATCCAGGTTTCCTTCGTAGACTGGAATGTCCATTTTCACCTTCGCCCCCATTCTGGAAATGGCTTTGATCAACCGCTCGGTTGATGCATCCTATGTTGTGACCTCTTCTTCATGTCCAGCTTCCTCTTCAACTTCGGAATCACTAATATCCCCTGCACCAACTCCACGTCTCTGCGTTGTCTCCATCTCTTCAAGCCTTGCTTGGAGATCTCTCATCTACCTCTCCATTTCTAGATTTCCTGCCGGCCTGGCTCTTCTTCTCACCTCCCTGTCTTCTGGGTCAGGTGACTGTCTTTCTCTTCTGGGCGACATGGTGAATTTACTCTTCTCTTGCTACAGAAAGAAAAAGATATAACCTGCTCTGATACCACTCTGACGCAAACGGCCAACCTTGGCACGTTCGCTCCCACCAGGATCTTCTTTCTCCTTGGCCCGAAGAGCTGAATCGCCCTTCAAATCCCTTGTCGGGAAATCTTCTCCACCCACAGGATGTTCTCTACGATCTCCCGACTGCCTTATCAGGAAATCAGACCTCGCATGGTCGCGAGTCCTACACTTGGGTCTCACAATCCTCGAACCCCGATATAATGCTCAATCGGGTATTTCCTTGCTCCTTATCGGGAATTTACCCCGTCAGGAAAATTGGTACATGCGAGGTCACAAATCACTCACCTCATGGTTCCCCGATTCCCGATCTGCGATGCCACCTATCTTCCAATCGCTCTGTGGTCCCACATGCTAACTGGTGGTTGCCGATATTTTTCCTCTCGCGACCTCGCAAAATTTGACGCAATTCTTTGCGCCCCCAACTCGTGAACCTTCGAGTTCACGATACGCCGAACTCCGATGCATGTGAGAGCTCTCTCTCCTCCACGTCACCTCTCCTTGACGCTCAATCGGGTATCACGGAATCACGATTTCTCCTGCTGCGATTCCTTTATATGCGAGAACCCCGAAATGCCGAACCCCGACTCCCCAGGATCTCGTGCCACGTATCCCTGCCGTGATCAACAACCCTAATTCTCTCGGGAATTTGCCAATCACGTTTTCATGCAAAAGGCTCTTGACTCCGGACGTTCTGATTCTCCGATGAGTCGAGCTCCACTGACTCCTCTGCTCCTTGACGCGTGTCTCACCGATCAACGGCTGAGATCCTTTCGGGAAATCGCGGATCGCGATTTCTTTCTACGAGAGTTTCACGACAACATAAATCCTGATTTTCCGATGAGTCAAGTCCCGATGACTCCCTGAATCCTTCTCTGCGTGTGAGGCTTAAATCCTGCGCAACTTTCTTGAGATGCGACGGCTGGTGGGATTTCGCTGGTTTCCTCTGCGAATCCTGACCATCGATTCCTCCTCCTTGAGGATTTCTCCAAATGACTAAGTGTCTCTTCTCACGACTTGCTCTCCCATCCTGCGCTTGCAACTCTTGCTCGAACCTTTCTCCTTCACAGACTTCTGTGTTATCCTTCACAATATCAAGAAGTGCTAAACTTCCTGAGATTTTCCACTCTGACTCCTTCAGAGGTACTTTGCATGTATTCTTTGCGCTTAGTCCTTCAACAACTCTCCAAGTGTTTAATCCTTCCAACTCTGCTCACTTCCTGCATTAGCAGTCTTCTATCTCCTTTGCTCAGATTAACAACTGAGACTTCTGCTTCAGCCTGTGCACTCCCTGCACGGCTTCAACAACTCACTTCCATTTCTGGGTGAATGAGAACAAAAGTTAAACCACTGAGCCTTTATCAACACACTCCTTGCGGATGAATTCAACTACACAACTTGCAGGAATTCCCTGGCTCAGATAGAGAAACAATTGAAACTCATTCCATCTCTCTTTCAGACTTCAGTTTGAAACATGAAATCACATGCACAGCATATACAAAGCAAATGCATAACAAAAAACAAACATTCCTGAGCATATCAACAATACACAGAGAAAACAACACAAACGATGTGCTTGAATCAAAGCTTCCTTCTATTAATTCAAATGCCTGTACATGGGAGTTATTCATACAATATTCTCTGCTTGCTCTTCTCTCTGAATGCTCTATTGCTTATGTTACAATGATACAATGAGGGTGTCTATATCCATTTTCCCTCTCGAACTCTAAACTATCAAATCTAGAATTAAAATCTACCTACCAGCATTAACTAAAGTAAATGATGTCTATCTACCAAAGGACGAGAGCTTAAAGGCTCAAGGTCCATTGCAATATACAAAGGCGCTTTTCATAAATGGTTCATTTATACATTGGCGCATCATCTTAAATGGAGTTCAAAAAGGTATGACTGGACTTGTCCAGATGTTCGTTGTCTTCCATGCTGGCTCGCTTGTCTTGGGCGATGCTCCTTGATGAGTTGGCGATGCTCCTGCATCATAAATTAATGGAAAAAATTAATTACATGATGACTCTAAAGGGAATAAAAGGTGGAGGGAAGAATCCTAATTCAAGTTGAAAAGAAACTAAAAAAAGATAGGGTATAGGGTATTGAGTCAAGTGCATGTTATAATTTAAACAAATTAAATTAATGGAAAAGTTTAATTACATGGTGATTTTAAAGGAAATAAAAGGTGGAGGGAAGAATCCTAATTCAAGTTGAAAAGCAACTAAAAAAAGGTAGAGTATTGAGTTAAGTGGAAATTGCATTAATTACTAAAAAAAGGTAGGGTATTGAGTTAAGTGGGAATTGCATTAATTAAATCAAGACATTAAATATTTTCATGGGATTTTGGGAGGATATTTAGGAGAGATCTATGAGAGATTGTAGGGATTATAAATTTAGGCGAGGGAAATGAATTAAACTAAATTAATAATTAGCATTTTCATGTGCAAACTTGTATATAGGTGACACATGTAAGGATGAATAATCCATTTAAGTTCATTATTAAATTATTAATGATGCATGTGAATAACAGGATTCAACTATGTCTTTTGATATAAAAGGAAAGGGTTAAAGATAAAAAAGGGACTTCTATCTCCCTATTATTGGATGGTCATCATAATGACTGTTTGACTTATGAGAAATTGTATTTGTGAGTTTGGACATTGGTGTAGTCTTATAGGTGGGAACCTCAATGCTTGCAAGCATGAGCACCAATTCTTTTAGTTAGGGGTTGGTTTCCATACAACCCTCTTGCAGCTCGAGGGGAAGAAGATTACCCACTGGCATTGATAGGGAGGTAACTGATGATTCTCTTTAGTGTTTGGCATGTTCTGACGAGGATTGATGAAGGCTTGGAAAAAGTGACGCAACTCCGATGAATTGACACAACATTCCAACTAGTGACGCAAATGCTCGAAAAAAATCATCCAATTATAGTACACATTTGTTTTAGTGTTTATTGTTGTTAAAATGAATATTGAGTAACATTGTTATTTTATTTATTTAATATAACCATGGGTAAATTTGAGTTAAGATGATAGCACAAGTTATTTACAAAAAAAATAAATTATGTAGAAATATGTGCAACGACATATATATACTTTATTGTGTAAAAAAAAATTAAGGAATAGGAATTGTAGTCCAATGAATCTCAATATATTAACTAAGAAACTGGTTATATATCTAATATTGTATTATTGTAAGTTATGCGCAAGATTTATTTTCAAACTCTGTGATTTAATTGTGCATTTGAGTAAGTTTGCACATAGTATTATTAATTTCTATTTAATCTAAATGAAGTGAAATGATTATAGTTATCTTCTATTATCAATTATTTATGATCTAAATATGTATTTATGAATTCAAGAAACTTGATATAATTATCAATACATTTATGTAGAGGTCATGCATAGTATTTTATTTAGTACAACGTAAGGACTGTGGTCTTTAATTGTATAGTTGTTTGATATATATATATATATATAATTTAAAACTTGTATACATGAACTAAGAGGTTAACGCACCTTTATAGATTTTTGTTTGAGCTATGCAATCTTTAATATGATTAAATGGGTGTAACAACCTCTTCGTTACAACAACGGGCTAAGCAATTTTTTTTGTTTTGTTTTAAGAATTAAGAGGCAAGAAGGAAACGATGAAAACAGATGACCACACCACAGATGATGAACAAAAGCATGTAACCCAAGCAACATAAAACTATGACGGAAACTGGGTAAAACATGCACAGAATAACCAGGAGGAACGACTACCCACCCGAGACAACCACGACCAAGCCTACAAGCTAAGGGACAACATCCCCATCCTGACACAACAACCTAGATGAACAAGACAAGAACCTCAAGGTGCGCAAACCCAACTCTTGAAGGCGTTCAACCCATGCGCCAAAAGAAACTTGCAACACCCGAAAACACCCACACAGAACGCACCGACTCCGGCCAAGATCTTGTTCGCCGCTATCCCATAGGTGATAGACGCATCCATACCTTGGTGCAAACACAAGATGTCCAGACCAAGGACTCTATAAAAATCTGACGTGCTAGGAGCTGAATACTGATTGGGAGACTATACCTATAGCCCACACAAAAGGTCGACGAGACACAAGAGGACGAAGACAAGGGGTGACGCCTGCCCATACACGACATTGTCATCGACCCACCTAGTCTAACCAGTCCATGATGAAAATCTATTTTAACATCAGTTCCATTCTAAATGGGGCACGTCAAGTTACAATTAGTCAATAATGCACCTGCTAAATAAAAGTTAATACAATCAATCTTGCAACTCTAAGTAATCAATACTAAAACTATAATTATAAAGTCCATCTAACCTCAATTATAATTCAATTTAGCAAGTATAAAATTTGCAATCCAGTCTTTACCCAACAATCAAATTTTAATCATTAACACAACCTAAATGGTCAAATCTATATTAATCCAAAATCTCCATCCAACTAGACATTAACTTAATAACAATAGTAACAATCTTAAAGTAGAATGCTACCATTATAACAATTAATAAAGAAAATAACAAGTAATTTAACATGGCAATTAACCTAACAATTAATATAGCATTAACAACACTAACTACATCAAGGCAGAAAGCAACAATGAAAAAATTATTAACTCAATAAATTACTGCATGTGTCTATCCTTACTAAACGTACCAAATGACAGCTGTCTACAAACATTAAAGGAATCAGCTAAGAAGTGTAAATGCCATAAAGCCATATACATTCAACCAGAGACTAAGGCCATGTACCAAATTAGATTTACTGCCATACGCCTTTAATCAGATTCATTTCCATGTAAAGGTAAAAACTCAAGCATCAACGCCGAAGCATTTAGTTGGTTGTCTAAAACTAATTTCATTTACAGGTTAAATACACAAACAACAATTTAGGCAAATCGTGGCCAAATGACTGCAAACACAGTCCACAATTAAAGGTAATTTGGGGGGTGAATGACTGGAAAATGAATTCATCAAGCCAAGGAAAAATGTGGTCCTCCAGGAAACGACACAGTCCACTTAAATCGAGCAAAATCGTTGTACAGATACATAACAGGGAATTCGCCTAGCTGTCACATTTAAGAAGCAATCGTTGTGTGAGTAAATGGAATTATCGGACGCAAGGAATTGGTACTACAACAAGACATGGGTACAACTGGCAACCATAGAATCAATGCAATCAACCCAAGAATGCATACATAAATCGCTTGGCTAAATAACTGGCAATTGGAACGCATTTAACATGGGTAGAACATAGGTTGTGAAACCGATTGATTTGTACCAGATCTTAATTGCTAATTGAATTCAAAAATGTGTTGCAGAGCAAGAATGTTATCCAGAAATTAAACCCACGCAAACGGTAAACAGAGAAGGCAAAGGCAACTAGAGAAGATTGTCTTCATCGCCATATTTTACATCAATGAGTCGACACATGATTCTTTAGGAGATGGTCACAGGTTGTGGATTTTGGTTCTTGTTCTAAAACAAAATTTACAGTCCCAGAGTCCATAAAAAGAATTTGTTGGTTGCAAAAGTCAAGAAAGCACAACCGTCACTCGGATGCATCAAAGGAAAATACATTCAAACACTCTTGGAAGCTGGAGTCTAGCTGCTAGTTGACACAAGGAATGACGTTTCAAGGAAACAGGTTATAATAAGATGGTTTACTTCCCGTGCATAGGATGTCAATCAATGGACATCGCAGATTCACATCGTTCTATTCAATTTAAGGTGCAGAAAAAAGAAAAAGGGGTGCAACGAATGGCCATCAAAAACCACAAAGGGTTAAAACTTATCCATCAACACCGAACGTAGATTTATAATTTATCCAAGAATAAAAACACAGGGTTAAAATTTATCGTCTAATACAAAACGCGGAGTTATAATTTATCCAAGAATAAAAACGCAGGGTGAGAATTTATCCTTCAGTACAAAACACAGAGTTATAATTTATCCAAGAATAAAAATGTAGGGTTAAAATTTGATCCATCAAGATATAAAAATGGGGTAAAACATGGTAATGATGAGACATAAACATGTCGAGGTTGAATAAAACCTTTGCCAACAATCAAATTTGCAGAGTTAAATAATCCCATCAAGGTGCAAGGTGAACCATCAACCAAGGACAAACATCAGAGGTAGAGGACTGACAGGAACATCCTTTTCTCATCATCCTCGCACAAAAAAGGAGGGCGTTTAGGCTCCTGGCCGACTGCTCAGGCGAGGACTGGTGAGCTAGGGACAAAGGAAAAATATACCAGGATCATCACAATCAATCAACCAAGGGACGATCAAGACATACAAGGAACCAGAGTCCATCGGAGTCAATCAATCATCGAGCAGGCTAAGGAAAAATTTAGTCATCAATTAGAACACTAGAACACCAATTTCCTTACCCAATTAAACATGCAGATCCAAAGCATAAATCCTACTACAATCTATCATGCAAAAATAAAGAAAGCGTACCATTGCTTGATCGCCCACTTTGAGTTGATGTCTCGCGCATTCTGTGCAACTCTCGCTTACTGACTGACGAGACTTCACCGATACCTCCCAGCCAATGCTAGGGGTACTCTTCTTCCCCATTATCCCCCCAAGCCACAAACGAGCCATGCACACTATCCAAATATTCATCTATCTCCCAGCTCGCCTCGCAAGGCCAAGCTACCACTCCTCACCGAGCTGGGTATCCCAACTCCCACAAGCTAAGTTAGTCAAGTATAGATTTCTGCAGCGTAACGTTACACAAATAGAAGAGATATTTCCTCCTTCTCCTCCCTCCATTATATAGAGTTTTGAACACCTTTACCTTCCTAAATTCCCATTTAAATTAATGTTTAATAAATTAATTCCTAAAAATCGTCCCCGTACAAGTGTCACCCATCCCCTTCATTCCTCCATAAATTAATTTCTTTAATTAATTAATTACCCTTATTTCCCTCACCCACCTAGAGTCACTCCTAGAATCGCTCCTAAGTGTCCCCAAATTCCTTTACAAGTTTTAATGACTTTCCCCATTATTAATTTGCTAGTTCAGTTTAAATTAGAAAGTTCTTAAATGGTAGATACCTTACTAAGTTGGACTAACTTCTTTTTCCTAGAGTTTCCTCTTTCTTTTAAGGTTTCCGCTTTTTCCTAGTTCCCTAATTATTTTAGATTTTCCCTTTTTCCCTTTTTCATTTAGAACTCAATTTTACAATTGTAGAAATCAACTTTTTCCCTTTTCCCTTTTTAATTAATAAATTTTAAATTATCCTAATATAATAAAACAATTATTTCACCCTTTTTAAATTTTAATCCCAACAAATTTTTATAAAACACTTTAGTTGCTTACCCCTTCTTGTCACAAGGTTAATGAAGATTATATTTATTATTTATTTTATTTTATTATATATATATATATATATATATATATAGAGAGAGAGAGAGAGAGAGAGAGAGAGAGAGAGAGAGAGAGAGAGATTATTTTTTTTTTAAAGGTAAAATTTTACCACCAACAAAGATTAGACCTACACCTTAATTTCCTAAGCGGGGCGACACAAATTTTTTTTTTTAAGGGAAAGGTTTCAAATCATCCTTAACAATTTATTGTCCTAAAGCCATCTAGGTTTATTCATTTATTAAATAACCACGTGACATTCCCTTTAGGACGCACTAGGTGCTCCAAGGGTGCCACTCGCCTCTTTCTATTTCTCTTGTGCGACGTGCCTTTCAGGACACACCACCTGATCCAAGGGTGCCACTTGCCTCTTTCCATTTTCTTGCACGATGTTCCCTTCAGGACACACCACGTGATCCAAGGGTGCCACTCACCTCTTGACTGACTTGGTAGACATCAAAAACCCCTAGAGTCAATACTCCGCCAGGTGAACTTGTGGGAGACTGAGAGCCTCTAAGGAATAAGGCCCCAACCTTATTACATGCCCCTTAGAATCATCGTGAGTGACTGTCGCAGTCTTCCCTTATGACATCATGGGTCCTCTCGAACTAGGTAAACATTAACCTATAGTTCGAGCCAGGTCGAGAGTGCTAGTAGGCTGTGGCAGGGCTGCTATCCACACCTCTCCCTCAACATCTCTAGTAGTTGTGCGTGACACCTATACTCCATATGTGAGTCTGGTCGACAAGCTATTGTCAGCCTGCATCATCAACGAATCATGTCAACAATATATCCATAATCATATCATCTAATCAGATGCACTAATATCACATATAAAACAATCAAACCCCAATGGTTCACTCCGTGACTCGATCTGGAGTCCAAGGGGTTCCATCGATGCCTTTGCATCCTCGAGGTCCAAAATCCTGCACACTCAGTAAAACTGAATCAATAGCGCATGTCTATGTCAATGCAGTAAAACAACATGTCATCAACCCATAACACCTCATAATCAAAATCAATGTTTTAATAGCATAATAATCTAGATCACTTGTGAGCAAGTGTCCTCAAAGAATAATTTTTCTCAGTGCGCAAGAGGGGGATGTTACATACACCCTCTCTTGGTCTAAACTTCATCCCAAAGATTCACAGTATAATTGTCGAGTGCGAACTATAATTGTCCCACTAGACCTTGACCTGATCTACTGTCCGACGTTGTAGCTGTTGAACGTGACTATCCAGGATGCGGATTGGCTCAGCCATGAGCGCCCCCTCATCTGAAACCTACAAATAAATCATGTTAATAACATGTGTAGGATCACTAATATAATGTCTCAAAATAGATACGTGAAAAACATCGTGCATATGCCTCAAAGAATCAGGCAAGGCTAGTCGATAAGCCACGGGCCCCTTTCTCTCCACAATATCGAAAGGTCCCATGAACCTAGGTGAGAGTTTATCTCCCTTCTCAAACTTGATCAAACTCCTATGCGGTTTAACCCGCAAGAAGACTCGATCGTTGACCTCATAACTACGGTCGACATGGTGCGCATCGGCATAACTCTTCTGTCAATCCTGTGCTTCTTTAATCCTTTGTCTTATTGTTTTCATTTTCTCTTCCATTTCTTGGATCGCTTCTGGTCCCAAAAGGACCCTATATTCAATTTGATCCCATCTTAATGGTGCTTTGGTAACTGTTGTTATAATCAAATTCCACTAGTGGCAAGAATTTTTCCCAACGCTTTTGTTAGTCCATCACATACATGCGCAACATGTCGTCCAAGGTCTGGTTTGTTCATTCGGTCTTCCCGTCAGCCTCTAGGTGATACACTATACTTAAGTTAAGATGGGTTCCCAAGGCCTCTTGGAAACTCATCCAAAATTGTCCAGTAAACACCGATCTTCGATTAGATATAATCCTCGTAGGTACGCCATGCAGCCTCACAATCTCACTTATGAAAACTCTAGCTATGTCAAGTGTCTGATACATCCTAGGCATAGGAATAAAGTGAGCACTCTTCATCAAAGTGTCTACTACTATGAAAATCGAGTCGTGTCTCCTTGCCGTCAGTGGCAATCCAACAATAAAATCCATCAAAATAACCTTTCATTTCGATTCTGGAATAGCGTGTGGTTGTAGTAATCTTGATGGATGTCTATGCTCAGCTTTTACCAGCTAAAATTATAGACATCTATCCACATAATTGACTATGTCTACCTTCATTCCCTTCCATAAGAATAAGGGTTTAAGGTCTTCCCTCATCTTCGTGACTCCTGGGTGAGACATGTAGACTTCTCTATGAGCCTCTTTTAGGATCAAGCTCCTCAACTCGTCATTTGGTGGTACGTAAATCCAATTTTTAAACCTTAATAATCCATCGTTGTCAAACATAAATCCTTCAAATCTTGGTACCATCAATGTGTTTTGTCCGATAAAACCCTCAACCTCTTTGTACCAGTCATCTTCACACTGTAAAGTTAGAATATTTTCATGTAGGTTTGTCTGAAGAGGCAACACCAAAAATATGCGTGGTCTTCGACTCAATGAATCTGTCACTTGGTTCACTGTTCCTTTTATGTAAGTAATCTCGAAGTACTAAGCAATTTCGACCAATTCTGTTGTCGCGCGTTCAGTTCACTTTGCATAAAGATGTGTTGTAGTCCATAGTGGTCAGTATTTAGTTCAAATTTTCATCCAAAAAGGTAGTGTCTCCAAAAATTCAAGGCATATACGATGGCTAACAACTCCAAATCGTGCGTCGCATAGTTCTCCTCATACCTTATCAGTTTCCTCGAGATGTAAGCGATAACTCATCCATATTGCATCAAGACTCTGCTTAAGCCTTCCTTGGATGCGTCAGTGTATACCAAGAAGTCCCCATCCATGTAAGGGACCTTTAGTATCAGTGTTGTTGTCAACAACTCCTTGAGCCTCCAAAATGCTTCCGTTCATTTCTCGGTCCAAAAACACTTCTTTTTTTTCTTTTGCAATTCCATGATTGGATTTTCTATCTTCGAAAATCCATCGATCAACCGTTGATAGTATCCTGCTAAACACATGAAGCTACGCACTTCCGGGACATTCGTCAATGCAGACCATTCCATAATATCCTCGACCTTTGTTGGATTCACGACAATACCTTCGTCGAAGATGACATGCCCCAAGTAGTGAATCCTTGATTGATAAAATGATCATTTGGACAACTTCCCATACAATGTTTTCTCTCCCAAACACTGTAGTACCAATCGCAAGGGCTCATCATGCTCCTCCGTCGTCCGAGAGTAAATCAAAATATCATCAATGAATACTTGGACGAACTTGTCCAAGTACTCATGGAACACCCCGTTCATCAAACTCATAAAGACCCCTGGGGTGTTTTTTCGGTCCAAATGGTAAGACAATGAACTCGTAATGTCCAAACCTTGTCTTAAAGGTGGTCTTAGGGACATCCTCCTCCTTGATCCGTAATTGGTGATACCCTGATCGCAAATCGATCTTTGAGAACATCGTCGCACCCTTCATCTGATTGAACAGATCATCAATCCTTGGCAATGGATACTGATTCTTGATCGTTGCCTTGTTCAATTGACGATAGTCAATGGAGAGACTCCAACACCCATCCTTCTTTTGTATGAAAATAACAGGCGCACCCCATGGTGACACACTTGGACATATCAGTCCTAGGTTCAACAATTATTTTAGTTGCATTCTCAACTCCTGTAACTCCGGGGTCGACATCCGATAAGGTGTCCTAGCTATCAATTCAGTCCCCAGTTTTAGGTCTATAGTAAACTCCAAATTCCACTCCGACGACATCCTAGGTAACTCCTACAGAAAGATGTCTGCAAACTCTCTCACCACCGGAAGGTGTTCTAGACCTCCCTCTACTCCCTTTTCATTTAACACAAGGATCACATAAATCTTGCACCCCTTGTGCATGCTCTTCCATAGATGTAAGGAAGAGATGAATCTTAGGGAAACTCCTTGGTTTTGACCTATAATCACACGACTCTCTCCCTCGTCATTGACCAAGCTCAATTGTTTCATATTATAGTTGAGTATTGCCTCATGCGATTCCAACCAGTCCATACCAATGATGACATCATAAGATCTTAAGATCGTGATGTATAGGTTGGCCCTGGTGACAAACTCTCCCAGGTTAAGGATATAGCCTGTAACCTTTCCTCTAACCTTCTATTTGGCTCCCAAACCCATATCTACGAAGATAAACTCATCATCTTCGACTTCATTTACCTTAATCCTGTTTAATGCCGCACCAGAAATGAAACTCTCTGTAGCACCAAGATCTATCAAAATACTAAGGGTCTGGTCAGCGATGGTACCTGACATATCGATCACAGTCCACTGGTGCTCTTCCTGGCTTTTATTCACCGCTGCATGAATCCAATGGGACTTGCCCAAATCTCCCACAGTATTGGGTCTGGCTGATCCAAATGCTCTAGTCCTATCCATAGGGAAGTCGCATTGGTAGTGTGGCTCCCCACATGTCCAACACCCCTTCTTCAGTCCAGTAGTCCTGGTACCCGAAGTAGAAGATGACAGCCCACTGGCCTGGAATCCTGGTGTGTTCTGTTGAATAGGCCTAAACTGTTGTTGCTGCAGTCAACGTTGTTGTCAATGCTGTGGTCCTCGATAAGGTGTCCGCTGTTGAGGCATTGGTCATCAAGGTGTAGTGAAAGTGGATCCCCTCTGGAAGCCATGATATACTGGAATATGTATGGTTGGTGTCTGACGCTACTGCACACCAAATGACACCTGCCCTACTGGTCTCTCTAGAGTCCTCCTCTGACCCCCATTGATAAGCTTCTCCTCCTCTATGAGGGCCTTCTGGATGGAATCATGCAAGGTTTGAGGCATCAAAATCCTAACCTTTGCACGTATTATGCCATTAAGGCCGAACAAGAACCTGTTTACCTTAAGTTTCTCCATGTCAAGATGCAGATCATACTGGAGCAACTCCATAAAACAAGCCTCGTACTCAGGAACTGTATGATTGCCCTGTCATAAGGCATTAAACTCGTTGATTTGATGCTCACTAAATTCCTCTGATAGGTACCTCTCTCGGAACCGTTCCTTGAATAGTTCCCATGACATGTCTTTGATGACCATGTTCAGTTGTTGTAGGAGCGTCTTCCACCATAGACAAGCATTCCCATTCAGTTGAAATACCACCATGCAGACCTTCATGTTAGAGGTATAGTCGCAAAGTGAAAAGCACATCGCCATATTATCCAACCATGCCTCGGCAGCTACGTTGTTCGGGGCACCAAAGAACTCGAGAAATTTGACCTTCTCAAGCTTATGGTGAATGCTACCAGTACCGACCAGAGCACGTGGTGGACCCTCAGGGGGTGCCAACACCCTGGCCTCATCTTTGTCCAAGCAACTGATCAGTGCCTCAAACATCCGCTGAAAAGACCTCATCATACCAACCACATCACCCACCGCTATTTGCTCCTGCCTGATAACCTGCTTGTCTCCCTGGGGGTTATACCCCTCAGGCATGGATGCTACTAGAGGTGTCACGCCTCCTCTCCTAGCACCCCGTCATCTGCCTCTGTGGTGTCCTCTGACCATGATTACTTGCATGAATACAAATCAACTAAATTAGCAACATTTTAATCAAATAAGGAATCAACGAAAGATGTAGTGATCCCTAGTCGCGGGTTGAACCTGGCTTTGATAACATATGTAACAACCCCTTTGTTACAACCATGGGCTAACCAATATTTTTTTTTCGTTTTGAGAATTAAGAGGTAAAAAGGAAACAAGGACAACAGATGACCACACCACAGACGACGAATAGAAGCACACAACCCAGGAAATAGGAAACTATGACACCATGCACAGGCACAAGGGAAACTGGGCAAAACATGCACAGAATAACCAGGAGGAATGACTGCCCGCCCGACACAAACATGACCACACCTACAAGCTAAGGGACAACATCCCCATCCCGACACAAAGGCCTAGATAAACAAGACGAGAACCTCAAGGCGCATGAACCCAATGCCTAAAGATGTTCAACCCATGTGCCAAAATCAACTTGCAATGCTCGACAATACCCACAGAGAACGCATTGACTCTGGCCAAGATCTCGTTCGCCGCTATCCCTTAGGTGATAGACGCATCCATAACTTGGCGCAAACATAAGATGTTCGGACCAAGGACTCTAGAAAACTTCGACATGCTAGGAGCCGAATACTGACTGGGAGACTATACCTACACCCCACACAAAAGGTCTAAGAGACACAAGAGGATGAAGACAAGGGGTGACGCCAACCCATACATGACATTGTCCCTGACCCAACCAATCACCCAGTCTAACCGGTTAAGAACCAAATATCAATATAGCATAGAAAAACCTCAGAAAAAGTACTCAACGCCTTGAAAAAGATATAATTTCAGATAATAAGCCTCTTCGAGGGGGAAATCTCCTCTTACCCCACTTAAATGTTCAAGTACAAGATGATTGAAAATGAAAATGTCTCCTTGGTATATATAGGAGACTAGGAGGTATAATTACAACTAATGGCCTAAAGCTGACATAAATAAAATAACATTACTAATATAATATGCCCCA
>ML778234.1:1093178-1107956 GCA_009831015.1 Picea engelmannii | reverse complement strand
CTTGGTTACCCATTTTTGTTGTTCTTCTGAAGATAGTCTTTGTTCCAAGAAGTATTTAAGACTATCATGATCTGTTTTGACCTTGAAGCGCCTACCTATTAGGTAAGGACACCATTTCTTCAATGCATGTAGTATTTCCATCATTTCCTTCTCATAAATGGGTTTGTGTAAGTCCTTTCCCTTGAGTGGTCGACTTTCAAAAGCCAGGGGACTTCCTTCTTGCATTCAGACAACACCAATTCGATTTCCTGAGGCATCACATTCCACAATAAAGGTTTTTGTGAAGTCTGGAGTGGTCAAGACAGGAGATTTACACATCACCTCTTTAATTTGTTCAAAAGATTTAGTTGCCTCTGGAGTCCATGAAAATGCATCCTTCTTAGTTAGTGTCGTTAAAGGTGCTACTATTCTTCCATAGTTCCAAACAAGCTTGTGGTAGTAACCTGTCAAACCCAAAAATCCTCTAATATTCTTCAATGTTTTGAGAATCGATCAGTCTATCATGGCCTTAATCTTGTTAGGGTCTACTTTGACACCTTCACGAGTGTTAGGACCCTATAATGTACCTTTTTGCTCATACTTTTTTCTATCATTACATCCTTTTCCCGCTCATATTTAAGCCTACATTATCACCTTAATCTATTTTTCCAAAGGTATATAATGTTTCTTCTCTTTGCTATATGTTTAATTTGTTTTACATGTAATTTTACATTACTTTCATACTTAGCCATTAATCAGAAATATATAGTTTCTAAAACAGTTTGAAGATTGCAGTTAATATATCGTTGCTTCTTGAAGAGCATGTTGCTGAAACAGTTAAACAATATGCAAATCCCGTTGTTGAAATAGTTCGTGATTTGCGATGCTGAAACAATATTTCACATACAACAGTAACAAGAAAAGATAATTAAAGGAGCTGTTACATTGGCTGCAATAGCTGTACCTCAAAGACAACACCATTACAACCACTGTAACAACATTTTGCTACGGAAGATCAGAATATCCTATTCCAGCATAGAAGATTAGATTAGACTAAGAATAGGATTTGTATGTACACATGTAATCTTATGCTTAATTGTAATAAGAGGATTCTCCTCTTTAAATAGAGGAGAAATCATCATTAGAGGGGGATTATGGAAGGCTTAGCTAGAAGGGAATTACAGAGAAGGAGTGTGTTCACTTTTGATATTGTAACTTGTTACATTGGACAGATGAATAAAAGATCATTTTGAGCATTTCTTCTTAGTTTCCTTTCATTTCTGGGGAATCTTGTGAGAAGGAGAGGGCCCATCTTCCTCACAAGATTCACCCATTAGTTTTTGTAGTGTGTTAATTATTGTTTTTATTCGTGCCTTGTTAAAACTTTGTTTTGCTAAAACTCTGTTTCAACTGATTGTTGCATCGTTTTCATACAATTCATTCCTAGGTAATTGTTGATCATTTTGATTGGTAATTCTATTTGCAGAATTAGTTTATGAAAGTGTGATAGTCATAGATAGGTGCTGAAGATTCCTACTTTTGGGAATAGGGTCCTGTTCTCTATTACAGAATAGTTAGTCTTCTCTTTTGCAGTTTGCTGAAAGGGTCATTTTTCCTAGGTTGTTGTTTCTTAATATAATCCAAGATTCTTCTGATAATTATTTTCCTTTGAATCTTGAATTCTGCAATAGAAAGATTGCTTTTACTATAATTCAAAGTATAACTTCAGTCTGTTCAAAGCAAGGTATGATTAGTGTAACTTTTACTACAACTTTGGATTTCTTTTGAGATTGAGCATATATAGTGTGTGATTGCCTTTGAAATAAACAGACTTCCCTGGGTTGACAATTTATGTAACACTTGATTGTTTTAATTAATAAACAATTATAGTGACCAACATTTTGGCGTCGTTGTCGGGGAAGGAAATTATAGATTTCAAAAGCATTTATGTTTTTCTTTCATATGTATAGATTGCATGAGAGGATGCAGAGCCCCTAAGGAAACTAACCCTATAGGTGGCAGGGGTAGAGGAAGGGGAGGAAGAAATACTTTTATCGACGAGATTATATCAAAATCTGAATCTTTTGTTCCTCAACGACCAAGCTCTCAAAAACCAACCAAAACCTCAAACTTCCTTTCAAGCGAACTTTGAAACTGAGACAATTGAGGAACCAGTAGAAAACATTGAGGATCGAGCAAGTGCAGTAGGGGAACAAACAAAAGAAACCATGGATGGGTATAATGAAGAACTGCACCATGAAGAATAGGTAGATCCTGAAGGAGAGGTAAACAATGAAAACTTGTTTTCTACCTTAGTATTTCCTATTGGTGATCTTCTTAGAGGATTAGCTCCTTTGAAGAATATTCCACTTTCAGCTTTACCTAACTTTCATGGTTTATCTTCTAAAGATCCTAATGAATTCCTTTTCGAGTTTGATATATTATGCAGACGTTATGATTACATTACCAATGCTAAAAAATTAAATCTATTTCCAGTAACATTAAAGGGAAATGCATTAAGATGGTTCATGAGTCTTGGAGGTCATGTAATCACATGGGATCAGATGAAACATAAATTTCTGTACAAATATCAAGACTATTGCCGAACAATAGAAAAAAGAGAGGAACTATTCAAGATGATACAGAAAGAGGATGAAAATCTGGAGGACTTTGTGGAAAGGCTACAATATAATCTACAAAGATCCAGTCACCCCGATGTAAGTAAAGATACTCTTAAAACAATATTTTTAAAAGGAGTAAGGGATGACTGTCTAGATATGTTAAATATGCTTGGTAAAGGGGACATATCTAAAGAATCATATGATGAAATTGTTAACCTCTGTAAAAGATGTTCAAGAGGAGATGCAAGGAATAGATCAAACAACAGGGATACCACATTTTCAAGAGTTCAAAAATTAGCCAGTGGAGAAGCAATAAGAGCCGAAATAGGTAATTTACTTGAAGATTTTAAAACTGAAATGTTAAGTTCTTTTGCTTCACAAATTGACACCTTGCAGATTAAGAAGAAACAAGTTGAAGCAGAAGCGGCTCTGTCCATCTTTTGTTCCAAATGCAGAGAAAAGAACCCACTAAGGGAATTCCCATTGGACAAAATGCCAATTTGCACCCTTTGTGATAAGGATCATGAAACTCAACAATGCCCTTCTTTACCAGGAATCAAAGTAGCATTACAACCAACCGATGAAAAAGATGAAGTTGTCTATCTGCTGACACAGAGAAGGTAATGGAAACTGTGGGGACAAGGTATGAATCCTAATATGCCATTTACATATTCTAATCGTTGGAATAATTATCCTTCTTTTAGTCAAGCAAATTACCCTTCCTTTAACCAAATGCAATACCCACCCTTCAATCAAATGAATTACCCACCCATGCAACAAACAAACCCTCCCTCTGTAGACCCAACAATGTGGAATCCTTGGCCTCCACAACAAAAACCTTACTTTAACCAATGGAATCCAAATTGGAGAGGTCAACAACCCCCGTTTCCAAATCAATTTCCTCAATTTCAATAACAATTTCAGAAACCACTCCCTTTACCATCAGGTGCTCCACCGAATAATCAAATGATGCGGCCCCAACTACCTGTACAACCTAACCCTAACCCCAATAATAAGTCTATACAGTTTATTGATATTCAAAACTAGCCTATACTTTATGTTTTCCCTGCACAATGCAATGATATTCATTTACAATCTGGAAAATAGTAGAACCTATCATTGATGATGTTACCTCTTCTGATTCCGATAAAGAAGAAATAAAAAATGACGATTCACCCAAAGAGGTACAACCATCTTCTAATACTATTGCTGAAACAATGGAACCACCATTCCCTGAGCGTTTAGCTTTGATTAAAACTCCTGAGCCACCTGCTTTCAATCTTCTAGGGGAATTAAAAAATCTCTATGTCCAAATTCCACTATTACAAGCACTAAGAGATGTACCAATTTATGCCAGAACTATGAGAGACATTTGTGTTAAGAAACCCGGCAGGAAAACTAAATATCCCCTCACAGTTCATGTCATGGGTGATTTGTCTGCACTAATGTCAGGTAAATATCCTGTAGTTAAATATGGTGATCCCGACCATCCTACTGTCACAGTGCAAATTGGAAAAACAATAATTCCTCGAGTTCTGGTAGACTTAGGCATTGCTATCAATATTATGAATCTTGAAACTTCACAACTTTTACAACTGAAGAATGGAATCAGAGATACCCCAACCATTGTAGAATTAGCTGACCATTCTACAATCAAACCAGAAGGATTTATTGAAGACCTAATCATATCAGTTGAGTCCTGGAATTATCCAGCTGACTTTGTGGTATTACAACCTAAAACAAAGTTGGGGGGTCATCCTCTAATTTTGGGTAGGCCTTGGCTAGCCATAGCAGATGCCTTTATCAGCTGTAGATCTGGTTCAATGACAATTTCCAATGGATATGAGACCAAACAACTTACTCTCTACCCTCAGGCTACACCCTTGATTAATAACGACAATTCCTT
This sequence comes from Picea engelmannii, assembly GCA_009831015.1. Lineage (NCBI taxonomy): Eukaryota > Viridiplantae > Streptophyta > Pinopsida > Pinales > Pinaceae > Picea > Picea engelmannii. Next base: position 1,103,450 of record ML778234.1, on the reverse strand, counting down.
ATGGGTGGACTATGATGATTAGACTACTCAACCTATCTTGACTATCGGACAAGCTTTAAGCCTTAAATATGCCACTGAGGATGAAGTAATTAATAATTTTATTTGTGAACCCTCCTCTGTGTCTCCAGAAACACATAATCAACTAGCTGCACTTTTGGAGTCAGATACCCAGGAAAAGCTTAATTTTGAAGACCTACCTCAAACATCAGCTACCATCTCTTCTAAAAGTATACCATTAGAAATTGAACCTAGCAAAACACTGAATATAAACCCCAACTTGATAGTTGTTGAAACACAACAATTAATGAAGTTACTTCTTGAACATAAGGAAGAATTCACATGGGACTATACAGATATGAAGGGAATCTCTCCTGAATTATGTACTCATCATATCTATATCAAGGAAGATTGTCGACCGATCTGTCAACCTCAACGATGAATGAACACTAATTTATGGGAAATTGTTAAAGAGGAACTTCAAAAATTGCTTAATGCAGAGTTTATATATCATATATCTGACAGTGAATGGGTTTCCCCGTTGGTAATAGTTCCTAAGAAAAACGGGAAATGGAGAGTGTGCGTAGATTATAGAGCCTTAAATAAAGCTACTCAAAAAGATCACTTTTCGTTACCATTCATTGATCAGGTGTTAGATAGTTTGTCAGGGAAGAAATTCTTCTCTTTCTTAGATGATTTCAGTGGGTATAACCAGATCAAAATTGCACCCCAAGACCAAGATAAGACCACTTTTACTAGCCCTTGGGGAACTTTTTCTTATAGAGTCCTGCCATTTGGACTATGTAATGCACCATCAACCTTTCAAAGAGCATTTATAGGAAACTTTTTTGATATGATTAATGACTCTATGGAAATTTTTATGGATGATTTTACCCCTTATGGTGTCTCTTTTGAGGAAGCACTACAAAATCTTGAGAAAGTACTTAACCGATGTATAGAAGCCCACCTCTCCTTAAGCACCGAAAAATGTCATATGATGATGAGTGAAGGAGTGACACTTGGACATTTTATTTCATCTCAAGGAATTCAGGTAGATCCATCCAAGATACAAGTCATTAAGAACCTTCCTATTCCCAAAACCCAAACAGATGTGAGAAGTTTCTTAGGACATGCTGGATACTATAGAAGATTTATCAAAAATTTCTCCAAAATAGCTTCTCCTTTGTTTGTGTTACTTATGAAAAATGCTAAATTTAAGTGGACTAATCTTTGCCAGGAAGCATTTGATGCACTCAAACATCAGTTATCTACAAATCCTATTCTAAGGGGACTTGATTGGGCACTTCCCTTTCATATATCCTCTGATGCTTCAGATACTGCAATAGGAGTTGTCTTGGGACAAGAAGAAAATCATCTCCCTTATGCTATCTACTTCATTAGCAAGAATATGAGTCCTGCTGAACTTAACTATACAGTTACCGAAAATGAATTTTTAGCAGTTATCTATGCTATTAATAAATTTCGACATTACATCACTGGTTATTCTACTTTTGTCCATACTAATCACTCAACTATTAAATATCTAATGAACAAATCTGTCACAAATGCTCGAGTCACCAGATGGTTACTATTATTACAAGAATTTGATATTACAATTGTAGATCGACCAGGAAAAGAAAATGTAGTTGCTGATTTTGTTTCTCGGTTAACACCTGATGATAATACTCCAATAGATGATTCCTTTGCTGATGAATATTTATTTGCATTATCTGCTCACTCACCATGGTATGCAGACATTGCTAATTATTTGGTTGCAGGGAAGTTACCACCACACCTATCCCACCGAGAGAAAAGAAAAATCATTCAAAAAAGTGCTTGGTATAGTTGGATAAGTGGGTGTCTTTTCTACATAGGACTTGATCAAGAAATCCGAAGATGCATTAGAGAAGATGAGGTTTATGATTTACTAAAAGCTTGTCATGATGGCCCTTGTGGAGGGCATTTTGCTGATAAAAGAACGACACATAAAATTCTTAGGATGGGTTATTATTGGCCCTCACTTTTTAAAGATGCAAAGAAATATATTCGGGCCTGTAATAGTTGTCAAAGAATGGGTCAACCTAATCATAGAGATGAAATTCCATTAAACCCCCAGGTAGTACTCGAACCATTTGAAAGATGGGCCTTAGACTTTGTAGGACCCATTAACCCTCCATCCAATCAAAAATTTTATATATTGGTCTACACAGATTATATGACCAAATGGGTGGAGGCTAAAACACTCCATAGAGCTACTGAAGAAGTTGTTCTAGATTTCTTATTTGAAGATATCTTTGTCAGATTTGGAGTGCCTAGAGAATTAGTCACAGATGGAGGACCTCCTTTCACCTTTCATGGTTTTAAAGCCACCCTTCAAAAATATCATATTCATCATAGAATGACTACACCATACCACCCCCAAGACAATGGACAGGTGGAAAGCACAAACAAAGTAATAGAAGCCATTCTAACAAAAACAGTGGAGGAAAACCGGAAGGATTGGTCTCAAAGGCTCCCTGAAACATTACGGGCTTACATAACTACCTGGAGAAATACTACAGGATTCTCCCCCTATGAATTAGTTTATGGTAAAAGTGTTGTCTTTCCTATGTAATTTGAAATCAAAACCTTAAGGATTGATTTAGCTGTTAACCTTGATTTGACTTATGCACAGACATCCAGGTTGCAGCATCTCAATGAATTGGATGAAAAAAGATTAGATGCCATTCACCAGACAACTATGATTCAATAACAAAGAACAAAATGGCATGATAAAATAATCAAGCACAAGCAATTCCAAAAAGGTAATTGGGCTTTATTGTATGATTCTCGGTTTAAAGAATTTCAAGGGAAACTACGTACAAGATGGCTAGGACCTTATGAAGTGGATACTATTTTCCCCAATGGAACAGTAAGGCTCCTAACAATTGATGACTCTAAAAAATCATTATTAGTGAATGGTCATCAGCTCCGTCTATACCAGTGCCCCATTTCCAAAGAATATTTTAAGGCCACATGTGTGGCAGATTCACATTATCTCTTTTTAGAGGAGCCTCATGCCCCTCATTGCATTTAATTTTTCTGAATTTTATTTTTAGTATTAGATTAAATTTCTTTTACTAATAATCCCTGCCAAGGGATGGCATGTTACAATTGATTCTTTTGCAGATTCTCGATCCAGAAAAGGCCTACCAAGAAAGGACAATCTTACTACAAGCAGATCCAAGATTCATCTTGTGAAGCATTGCTCCCTCTTTCTTCAGTCCATTCATCTTCATTTCCCATCTTCCAATCTTCTTTCAACATCCCCATCATTCATCCCCTCTCATTTTTTTTTCCCTTTCCATTCCCTGTCCCCATTTTCCCATTGCTGAAACACCACTCTTCAGCAACATTTTTCCCCATTTTCCCATTGTTGAAACACCACTCTTCAACAACATTTTTCCCCATTTTCCCATTGCTGAAACACCACTCTTCAACAAAATTTTCCCCATTTTTTCCGTTACTAAAACACCATTTCTTCAGCAATATTTTCCATTGTTGAAACATCACTCTTCAGTAACATTTTTTTCATTCTTTTCTTGTTGCTGAAAGACCACTTTTTCAGCATTGCCCATTTTTCCGTTGCTAAGACATGACTATTCAACATTTCCTGTCATAAGAACATCTTCTTCAGCCCTTTCGCTCTCACTTCTCCTATTTTTCATACTACATTATGTCCTGTCACTACCTTCTCCCATGATTAAACAAACCCTTGATACAATTTCTTTCATAATTCCAAAGTTTCTTCCATGATTATTGCAGATCTATTATGATCAGACACTATATTTTTCGAAGTACGAATCAAAGGTAAAGATGAGGTATGTAAACTTTATATGTAAATACAATTGAACTATGGCTAATGACAAGATCCCGATTCATTATTACCATGATCCGCATACACTCAAAGTAATTATTTCAGTCGTAGTTGGGGGGGGGGGATATCGAAACTTTATGCCATCATTTCACATGAACTAACTACCGTCACTTCTTTTTACCCATTATCTCATCTTTTCACCATCATTTACATGCCCTCATTTGCAAAAATTACTCTGTTCGAGTGCAGTTACTCGGCTCTATGACTGTGCATTTTACTGAGCTGAATAGCTATGGGAGGTCCTGTTATACGATACGAACCTGCCATGACAACCATGCTAGAATTGTATCTAGAAGTCTACCAAATCTTTCAGTAGGCACGCTAGCTAGGTTATTTTCAAAGGCTCCAGGGATTTGATCAACAACAGGTTCTTCAATTTGTTCGAAATCTTCAAGAAGACCATTCTATTGTTCAAGGGGTTCAGATTCCAGTCATAGAGGATGATATAGCATAGGTTTCGGGTCTTCCCGTCACTGGAATTCGTTGGTTTAGTTGCAAACACATTATTCTTAATGCCCAACAGGATTTTCTCTTGCCAGGAGAACAAGTTGAGCCTAAAGCCTGGGGTGTTCAACTTAGCTCGTTGCCACCTCCTTGGCCGAAAGTTGCAGAGTTTGTCAAGCACTACCTTACCTGTGAAGTCCGATACCAGGTAGTTTACCAGTATGAATTTGTCTTGTTATCGCATTTACGACATGCTAGACTGGTGAAAATTCCTTACTATCTACTCGGATGTCTTAGAAATATGTCACATTATTGTAGACAGGTTAAAAATCCCATCCTTTCCCTCACCCATCACCGTCTCATTCAATTACTCATCCAAAAGGGTTTTTCCCAACAAAACCCTCTCCTAAACAATCCACCCATAAACCCTCAGGAAGCTGCTGAACATCCTGAAAAACCTCATGAAGAGCAACCACAAAACCTTCCTGACCCTCCGGAAATACCTATTAATCCACCTACAGATCCAATTGATCCAATTAACCCTCCTACCATACCAAGTCCACCCCACAATTTACCAGAATCATCTACTCGTACTGTTCATATCCCTAGCGATGATTCTCAAGTAGATAAACCTGATAACCCTCCCTGCTCCATCACTGAGGAAAAACCCACTCACAAAAGAAAGAAGCAAACTACTACTTTTCCTTCGTTTTTACCTAGAAGACGAATGAGGGCTTCAACCAAAGCAACAACTACTTCCACTACCCTAAACCCCCAACCCATTTTTCTAAAAGCCCATACACTTCCACCCTCCCAAATCCTGAAATTTTTACCTGTTCCACCCACGGGCACTGAAACACAAGAACCAGAGACCCAGGGTGCTACAACATCATTTTCTTTACATCAAGTAGCTGTCACACAAGAACCAGCTACTCATTCAGTAGTTGTTACACAAGAACCAACTATAGTTGTTACACAAGAACTAGCTACAGCTGAAACATAAGAACCAGTTGTTGATTTTGTCCTTGAAATACAAGAATCAGATGCCCAGGGGGATGCAACATCATTTTATTTACATCAAGTAGCTGTCACACAAGAACTAGCTACTCATTTAGTAGCTGTCACACAAGAACCATCTACTCATTCAGTAGTTGTTACACAAGAACTAGCTATAGCTGTTACACAAGAACCAACTATAGCTGAAACACAAGAACCAGTTGCTGATTTTGTTCCTGAAATATAAGAATCAGATGCCCAGGGTGCTGCAACACTATTTTCTTTACATCAAGTAGCCGTAACACAAGAATCAACTGCTGATTTTGTAGCTGCTCCACAAGAACCAGCTACTGAGGTTGTGACTGTTACACAAAAACCAGTCACCCCTCTTGATACACCTATGACAAATCAACAACCAGAACCGACAATGGTTTCTCTCTTATAAGAGAATGAGTTTCTAAGATCAGAACTGGAAGCTTACAAGCAAGAGATGGTAATGGAAAAGGAAGCCTATGACAGGGAACTCAATTTGTATACCTTAGCTCGTGCAGCGGCCATGGCAGAGAAAAACACAAAAGATGATCAATATAGAAAGTATATGTGCAACCAATGTGGGGATATTTATGATCAAGAAGGCTACAAAGTGGTTCAAATCCCAATTCTTAGAGCTTCCCCTGAACCTACGACTTTTGCAGTTAAGAAAGAGGAACGCCCTACTGTTACACAAGAACCAGTAGGACCTTCAAAAATTCTAAAAAGCAAAGCTAATCTACAGGAACCCTGGCCTACAACAACTGTTAAATCCGAAGTTCCTGTTTTTATTAATGAAGTTTCTCAAACTCTACCTATTGATGAATTTGCCCCTCCTGGCAAGATCGGTACCCCTACTTTTGTGGAACAAGCCACTCAGACTCTACCTTAGCCTACCACTTGAAATGTTGGAACACAAACTCAACCATGGAATGAGCAGGTAATAATGAACAAATGGAAAAAGGAGTCTTCTATTACACATGACAAAAGCTTACAGGAGCACAAACTACTTTGGTTAAACCACATATATTCAAACTAGGAAGATTTGGAGCAAAGATGCCAAGAATCTCGTGCCCATAAGAGGCAGAATGAGGAGTTAAAAAGAAAATTGCTCCTGATGTTTGAATTGGTACAAAAATTGTTGGCTGCTAGGAAACCATCCCCAAATTACTCTCTTTTCCTTACAGAATGACTTGCATTCTTTTAGATGGAGCAATCAAAGATGGAAGACCCTATGCAGTGTTCAAAACAGAATATTTTGTTCAAACTTTTGCAGAAGCCTCTACTACTGATCAGTATCTACTATGTGAGTTATATCTTCATAATGAAGCCATTCCTGAGAACCGACAACTTAATCTTAACCCTCTTGTTGGTGATATCTAGATTCGGGCACTCACCTCCTTCCTTGCCAACCAAATTACGTGGTAGAATTATTTTCTAGCTGCCAGGCATAATGAAGATAACCATCTCCTCTGGATATGACCAGAACCACAGAACGCTACCACCTTTGTTGCAAAATATTATCAATTTTTGAAGAAACCAGGGATGATTCAACATATTCAACAACTACAGGCAACAATACTTCAGGATTGTCAATAGTTTATTAAAACCAAAGAGACTGCTACCCTAAAAGAAAATAACATGTTTTGGCAACAATCTTCCGAGGAAAGGTAGGAGCACAATCCCTTTATTCCTACCAATCTTGAGACAACAATCTTCCTGGTACCCAGTTACATCAAATGTGTCCAACAATGTGCTGAAAATTGGATAGGTTATCAGTTCCATTTTCCCATTCTGTGGATGCCAGCAGAGAAGTATCAGGCTCATCATAGGTTTCCCAAGAAGGTTGAAGCAACAGCCTGGCAAAGGCTACAATATGTTCAAGGATTCAGAGCCCCAACAGACAATACTTTCTACAGCTATTGCTTAAGTAATTTGCACACCATGAGTCAGTATCTAGATTCTGATTCAGATTGAAGTTGCCTGAGGACATGTAACCTTTTTAGTTGGGGGGGATGTTAGTCCCCTATAATGTACCTTTTTGCTCATACTTTTTTCTATTATTACATCCTTTTCCCGCTCATATTTAAGCCTACATTATCACCTTAATCTATTTTTCCAAAGGTATATAACGTTTCTTCTCTTTGCTATATGTTTAATTTTTTTTACATGTAATTTTACATTACTTTCATACTTAGCCATCAATCAGAAATATATAGTTGCTAAAATAGTTTGAAGACTGCAGTTAATATATCGTTGTTGCTTGAAGACCACGTTGTTGAAACAGTTAAACAGTACACAAATCTCATTGTTGAAACAGTCTGTGATTTGCGATGCTAAAACAGTATTTCACATACAGCAGTAACAAGAAAAGATAATTAAAGGAGCTGTTACATTGGCCGCAACAGCTGTACCTCAATGCCAGCACCATTACAACCACTGTAACGAAATTTTGCTGCGGAAGATCAGAATATCCTATTCCAGCATAGAAGATTAGATCAGACTAAGAATATGATTTGTATGTACACATGTAATCTTATGCTTAATTTTATTAAGAGGATTCTCCTCTTTAAATAGAGGAGAAATCAACATTAGAGGGGGATTACAAAAGGCTTACCTAGAAGGGAATTATAGAGAAGGAGCGTGTTCACTTTTGATATTGTAACTTGTTACATTAGACAGATGAATAAAATATCATTTTGAGCATTTCTTCTTAGTTCCCTTTCATTTCTGGGGAATCTTGTGAGAAGGAGAGGGCCCACCTTCCTCACAAGATTCACCCATTAGTTTCTATAGTGTGTTAATTATTGTTTTTATTCGTGCCTTGTTTAAACTTTGTTTTGCTGAAACTCTGTTTCAATTGATTATTGCATCGTTTTCATACAATTCATTCCTAGGTAATTGCTGATCATTTTGATTGGTAATTCTGTTTGTAGAATGAGTTTATGAAAGTGTGATAGTTAGAGACAGGTGCTGAAGATTCCTACTTTGGGGAATAGGGTCATGTTCTCTGTTACATAATAGTTAGTCTTCTGTTTTGCAGTTTGTTGAAAGGTTCCTTTTTCCTAGGTTGTTGTTTCTTAATATAATCCAGGATTCTTCTGATAATTATTTTCCTTTGAATCTTGAATTCTGCAATAGAAAGATTGCTTTTACTATAATTCAAAGTAGAACTTCAGTCTGTTCAAAGCAAGGTATGATTAGTGTAACTTTTACTGCAACTTTGGATTGCTTTTGAGATTGAGCATATACAGTGTGTGATTGCCTTTGAAATAAATAGACTTCCCTGAGTTGACAATTTATGTAACACTTGATTGTTTTAATTAATAAACAATTATAGTGACCAACAATGAGATACAATATTACCCAAATACTCTACCTCCTTTACTCCAATGAAACATTTGGATGGTTTGGCATATAGTTGTTGCTCCTTTAGAAGTTGTAGCACCTTGTCAACATGTCGCACATGATCCTCCCAAGACTTTATATAGATTAATATATCATCAAAAAATACTAACGCAAATTTTCGAAGGAAGGGATTGAAAATGGAATTCATCAACCCTTGGAATGTGGAAGGTGCATTTGTAAGGCCAAAAGTCATGACCAAAAATTCATAATGGCCTTCATGAGTTCGGAATGTTGTTTTTGGGATATCTTCTTCCTTCATTCTGATCTGATGATACTCTGAACGAAGATCCAATTTTGTGAAATAGATTCCTCCATTTAGCTCATCTAACAATTCATCAATGACGGGAATGGGGAACTTATCCTTAATAGTGATCTTGTTGAGCTCTCTATAATTTGGACACATATGCCATGAGTTATCTTTCTTGAATACCATTACCACTGGTGCAGAGTAAGAACTTTGGCTAGGTCTAATAATGCCAACCTCTAACATTTCTTCAACCATGCACTCAATTTCACTCTTCTGGGCGTAAGGGTATCTGTATGGCCTGATGTTAGGAGGAACACTCCTAGGAGTTAGGTGAATTTCATGATCATGATTTCGAGTGGGTGGAAGACCTTTGGGAATATCTTCAAATACTTTGGAATTCTTATCAATGACCCTTTGGATATCTTGAGGAATAGATGGCTTAGATGTTTGAACATCTAGTGAGCATAGTTGTGCAATAACGCTTTGATGCCCCTTTTTCAATAATTTTGTCATGCCATTAGAGCTTATCACATTACCGGGTTTTTCTGTGATACCTCTTAACTCAATTTCTTTTCCTTCCAATGAAAATTTCATGAAAAGTTCTTGAAAATTAAAATCCATTGTTCCTAATGATTGTAACCATTGGATTCATAGTACAACATCTTCACCACCCATGGGTATAGAAATCATTGGACTATTCATTACATATTCCCCCATAGTAAGATTGATCTTATTGAATTTTCCTGAGCAAATGATAGTTCCTCCATCTGCAATCATTACTTGAAACTATGGCACTGAATATACAAAGCAATTGAGAGCTTTGGCTAATTTATAGTGAATGAAATTATGAGTACTGCTAGAATCAATTAGGACTATTACCTTTTTATTTTTGATGTATCCTTCGATCTTGAGGGTCTGAGGAGTGCTAATTCCAGCCAATGCATTACACAATATCGTGGGAGTAAAATCTTCAGACAAAATTGCTTCTACGTTTTCATCCTGAGATGGTTCTTGTTCTTTTTCTTCTTCCTCTTCACGATCTATGTAGAATAATTTCTTCTCACCACACTTATGTCCCTTACTGTACTCGTTGTCACAATTAAAGCATAAACCTTTTGCTTTTCTTTCCTCCAATTGTTGAGGTGTCAACCTTGTAGGTTGAGGTGTTTTATAAGGAGCATTGTTCTCTCTATAGATGTTAGGATTGGTCCTTCTAGTAGCCATAGCCATATTT